>VDFB02164278.1:0-10639 GCA_007258455.2 Sequoia sempervirens
CCCCTAATTCTAAACCTAACCCCAAGATTCAATCTAGAACCCTAACCCTAACCCTATTTGAACCTTAACCCTATTTATATTGTTATTTAATATGACATGTATATTATTTTTTTATCTTACATTTAATCATATTTAGTTTCTAACTCATGAAATTCAATAATCATAAGAAAGATGCATATTCAATAAAATTCTTAAGAAGTTAGGGATTTAAGAAACAAAACACTAAGTAACTACAAGTTACTTGTTTCTACAAACTACAAAATAAAGAAGCTAAATAAATATAAAGAAATTCATTTTAACATAGGTTGGATGTAGATGCTAAATATTCACAAGACTTTCATAAAAGGTAATTTTATTTTCATAATTATCATGTTAGGGGAGAGGACCCAGTAGTTGTGCACCCTAACTTCGTGCTTCTCAAAATCTTACATGGAAATTTCAAATCACTCCAATTTTTTTACAATAGCTTACTTGGCAAGTCCCCTACTTATAACTTTCATTTCAGGGTCACATCATCAAATATGATGCCACATCAACATGCTTTTTGTCAAGGCGTCCAAAAAGGCCCAAAAACAAGTGCTACCAATACTTGTGCATTCACATCATGGGTAGTTGAGTGCCGATGTGACATCACATGATTGGTTGCTTTTTAAATCAAAGGAATACATTTTGTTTAAATTATTTAATATTTTATATATTTTAATATACCATGCCCCTGCACTTATTATTAAAAGCTATTAATTTCGTTGAACTCAAATTGTATATTATATTTAGAAAATTTAAATTAAATTTATTACATGAAAATAAAATGAAGTCAACCATTTATACTCGTATTATGTAAAATATTTTAAAAATTGATTGTAAGTTCTAAACTCAAATCATGTAACCATCAAATATTATTGCTAAGGTGTGAGTCTCATGATAAATATATACCATATTTGACAACTAAAACCCTCCAAAACTGGAAATAATTAAAATAAAAGAAAAAAGAAGCACCAGGACACGTGGCCGATTTCTGAAATGAGTAATGAATGGAAGCGTTGGTAAAGTAGGCGAGAATTACTATTTTTTTAATATCAAATTGGAATAGAAAAGTCATTTATATAACTTATTTAAAAAGCATCGTACGGTGCGGGACAATCTTGGCTGGCGAGGGCTGCTCTTCACCGTTGAATGCGGGCGCAGAGGAGAATATCGAACAAACGTATGTACACGTGTCTGCCACGTTCAGATAAGCCCACCTAAGCCCTCCGATTTGGAAGATGACGTCTGCTGTAGGCTTGTTTGGGATTCTTTCCACAATTTTCATAATTTTTTAATGGATTTAGCAGCATATTATTGGACACAGGTTCAGCAGTAACTTCACGAGATACCAAGAAACAGTTGACTATTATCTTATCCCTCACAAAAGCATGATGCAAAGCACTGGTCACCGCATCTTATGAAACGATCTGGCTCAAGGGAATACTTCAGAGATGAATCTGCATCAAATGAAGCCAACAATCCTCTCTCACTACTACATAGAGGGGCAGTTTAAGACAATTTTTAAGACAATTTTTAAGTAAATTGTCTTAACTTGAGACAAAAAAAAAGTTGTGTATTGTCTCAAGTATTGTCTTTAAGCGAGTGTCTTAAAGTATTGTCTTAAAAATTGTCTCTATAAAGACAATATGAAATATAAGTATTTTTGTCTCTTTAAAGACAATATGTAAAAACCATCTCTCTAGAGTGTAAAAATGTATTAAAAAAAAAAACAATTTATTTTAAATATTTTTTAAGTGTGGTTTCCAACATTCAATGTTTTCGAATTCTCGTCGTCCTCCTATTGGTTGGAATATTTATTTTTATTTTTCCAAATGCGAAGGAAAATTATGACATAAATTATCAATGATTTTGAAGCTCAATTATGCAAAGCATAATGTTCATAAAAAACAAAGAAAATAATGCATCATAATCCAAATTCATAAAGTTAATGCCAAAGAGTATTTTTTTATTTATAGTTTATAAAACTGTTCATACAATCATGAGCAACACGTACATCATAACATGACGTGAGAAAACGATTCATTTCTAGGAAAGAGAAAATGTTAATATTTTCCTAAAAGCCATTGGAATATACCCAACTACCAGCATAACTCTTTCGAGCATGGCAAGGTAGCTTGACAAAGAGTTGACTCAATTGTCTGGACTGGACAATTTTGCTTCAGAGTGGGAACTTTCTTCTTGCATGCTTATGTATGGTCCTCTCAAAGGCTGATAACTTTTCATTGTAACAATCCACTAAATCATGTACTTTGTTATTGATGAACGACAAGATTTCCAAATCATCTTTGAGCATAACACAGCCTTTCAAGATTTTGATATGATTTTGGAGAGAGTTGAATTCTTCCTTTAAGATAATCAATACGGTGAAAGCAAAATTTTCCTGCAAGCAAACAATATTAGATTTAACAAGTAAATCCATTTGCATTATTCATTTAAAGAACCACAAATCCACAAGTCTCTACACATGAATTGAAAATAATAAATCTACAAATCAAACCCCAAAAAAATATCCAATTATATGTAGCCACTACACTATGGTCATTTGATAGCCCAAAAGTGAAAATATGTGATCCCAAAAAAAATTTGAAAAGATTTTCTTTCATATTAACTTACTGCTCAAGCTGGGCTACAAATTGTGCAACTTTAAGTTGGCACTGGTTAGCAGTACTAGTAACTTCTCCACCTCGATAGAGCTCTGCAACTCACTCAAACTATTCCAAAGCCAGTTCCAAATTTTCTTCAGCTTCATATATTTCACCTAATTCCTGTAGAAAACAATATTTTGAATTTCAATAAAAATCCCTATCTAAAACAAACAGGTAAATTTACTCAAACTTGATCATCATAAAGATATTCGCAAAATAACCATACAACTTCTGCAATGAATGCCTTGTACATTACATCCAACCAAGAAATTTGTAGTCTTAACAACATATCAAAACATATTATCATGAGAATAAGAATCCTTACACTAGTTCAAAGTCAAACTTTGACAACCTCAAAAGATTAGGTCATCCCACACCTCCAACTCACACCAATGGGTATTAATATTTTGGTCTACAATATTCCTCATAGTTGTAATCAAAATCAAACTCTCATAAGAGGAAGTGTAACTATTCTTATAAAATCCATGTTTAATCAAATCAAAGGAACATTTAAGGAACATATTATGCAAAAAGTAAATGAAGTGCAATGTAATGATAGTCTACACCTCCATTCACACCAATGGGTAATGCAATATTTTGGTCTATTTTTCCAGTTGTTGAGTCCTCGAACATGCTTTGCAACATTTGTAGTTTAGATGGTTGTCTTTTGGATTTTTGCTAACTATGACATCATAAGGTATAGGTATAGCATAGGTATGGAGTTCTTTTTTTTTTTTCTAATTTAACTAGGGAGTTGGACCTAAGGGCCACTCACACCTAGGAACTACTAAGAAGTAGATTTGAAACCCTAAGGTAGATTTTTGAAACTTATAAATCTGAGATTCAGTCCACCATTGATGAGATCAATGAGTGTTGTGAAATCCTATGTAAGAAACAACAAGAAGAGGGGAACGACGAGGAGCTTGAATTTCAGGAGTTTGAATATGGATCTACATCTTCCCTGAGTCTAAGGAGAATCAAGGAGGAAGCCATGAATGCGAGAGAAACACCCCTATTGAATGCCAAGATAATGAAGCCATATTTGATGTTGTCAAAGAGCTTTACAAGCTCTTGAGCACCAAACATATGATTGTGATTCAGGATTGGATGTTTATTCTCATGAGGATTGATTTGGCTAATAATAGGTTTTCTGAATCTATGCTAAAAGAGGTTATTGACCTTCCCACTATTGTTCTTTCTGCAAGAGCTAAATGTGAAAGGCTTCGTTGCCAAGCAACTTCTTGAGGAGTATGAAGTCATATGCGAGGAAGGAGCAATTGGAAACTCTGATAATTCCATTACAAGATCCGCATCTGCATCTTCCTTACAAAATGACAAAGTTAAAGTTTATCAAAATTGATAGGTAAGCAAAATTATAAGGAAGCATTTTTTTTCAATACTGAATTATCACTTTTTAAGTACAAATTTGATTTAACATTTAATATGTTTTGTACAAAAATTTCAGAATTTCTTATGGTAAAATATAATTGTCTTATAGAAATTCAAGCAAATCTTTATTTTTGAATGAGATTTTTTTGAAAGAGAATATAAAATAGGGAATTGGTGAAATTATCCACTAAAATTCCCCCTATTGTTTTTTCTAATGATAGGGATTGGGCTATCTGAGATGAAAAGGGTCGGACTAAAGCTTAGGTTTGATCTTTGAACACTCAGGCAAAAACTATTCAAGGGGATTCTTCAGGAGGTTATACCTCAGTGAAGAAAAAACTTGCAAAAGAAGCACCAATTCTACCATGGGGTTCTTACCTTGATGCGTGGGGGTCCAACAATACTATTCTTGCAAATCAAAGGGGTTTGGAAATTGAAAACAATTGGGGTAGAGTTGACATGGATGTTGTTATTCCTCTTGAAAGAGCTTCAATTCAATATCTATGCAGTCTATTACAAGGATCAACATCATGAAATTCAACCTTGTGGAGCACCTTTAAGAAAAGGAGGATTTTGTTAGAGGCAGGATCTTCATGTTTGTCCACTATTCATTTTGTTTAGTTATAAATACAGTCAAATTCAGTAGGCCATATAAAAGTTAGTTTCTCATAGATATGATTCTTGCAAGAAGTTATGACTCTGATAAAGAATTCAAACATAATCATCTTGTGCTAGCACCTATCGAGTATTTTCTTAACCAACACTCGTGCTCGCTCTACACATTTTAGATTTAAATGAGCACTTCTGCTGGAATTGTACCGATTATCATCTTGTAGAGCAAGTAGTTTAAAGTTCAAACCTCAAAGCCTACTTTTAACTATAATTGTTCATAATTATAGCCACATTGAGAAGTAAAATGTCTGACAGAAATAAGAAAATGATTAAAGAGATACATAAGACTCAGATTCCAAAAGAATTGGAAGAACAATTAACTTTGTTAAACCAGCTCTCACTATCTTCTTAATATAAAGTAAAACTGAGACACCAATTTTCTAATATTACAATGGAATGGAATGATCGGCTGTCACAAGAATAGACACATTAGACTACAATTTAGAATGAATCTCATGATCTGGAAGTGATAATAGCAATAACTAACCTTGATGATGTCTAGAGTGATAATGTTGGGACCCATAGAAGAAAATGCAGCCATTTGTGGTGCTAGACTAATGTTCAAAATTGTTGAGGTTCTAATAATATGTGTTGTGGGATTTCTAATTATCCCAATCATAAGCTAGTTGGTGATAGAACAGACATGAAAACAAATGTGACAAATTTGAAGGTTCTTATTTAGATTCACCATTCTCATAATTGAATTGCTTGTGTATTCACAGTCACACCACAATATAATGAAATAATTAGGAAATATGAAACATGAGCTGATTAATGTTACCTCTTCATTTCCATTCCTAGAAGCAATCTCATCCTACAAAACAAAACAAACATAAATCAGTTTGAGTAGAGTTTTTGGATTGTCTAATTATGCATGCTAACTTGTAAAGTAGATAAAGATGGCAATAAAGAGAACCACAAGGATCTAAAAAATTTAGAGTTATAAACAATCTACTTACCACTTTCACTGATACCAGTATGAAGATGTCACCATGTACATTACTTTGAATAACAATGTCCTCTTTTGGAGGGGGGTAGTTTAAGGAAAATCCTTAAACTATAGAAAGTACTTTAAAATTTTCTCTTGTACCAGTGATTAGACTTCACAAAATGTATTGTACATGAAACACTATCTACATTATATATATAAAGTAGGTGATGAACAATGTATTGTATAAAAGTAGGCAACTTTTTTCTTCTGAATGAAAACTAGGCAAGTTGCTTGCAATAATTGATGTAAGGAACATAAAAGATCTTGCAAAAAATCATTTTGTTTAGTTATTCTCTTCTTCCAATAAGTCCTAGAAGAGCTAAAAAAAGCATTCTAATCTATATATTTTATTCTTTTCTTATCCACAATCAATCCCACATGATTAGACAACAATAGAATCTAAGTGGTATGAAGTTAGTAGTTATTTCTATTGTATGTTTGTATTTACAAAATAAAATAAAAAACAAATGAAATCATAATATATTTCTGTTTTTAATTTTTGTTGTTAGAATCCTTTATATGCCTATTTACTATGTGTTTTAATCAGGGTTGTTTCAGTGTATATGAAATTTAGTGATTTCACAACTCCCAAGTACTGTTTGATAATGTCAATCAACATGTATAGTACATAAACATCTACCATGGATTTTGGCATCTTATGTACATAAAAAGCTTTCACTATGATTAAATGATTTTCCCTATTCAAAATCTGTTAACCATGTCTGTTGCATATTTAGAAAGAAAATCAAAATATCAATTGCTCAACCAATTTAGACAGCCAATGTAAATTACATCCATATATATTGTATAAGACAGGATCTGATAACCATGGTTCAATTAAAATAATATCCACAACTATTAAATTTTAGCCAAAGAACAAATGCAACATAACTCACCTTTTAGATGCACTAGTCCACCATGAATCTGTGTACACCTCTCCAAATCCAGGCTTTTCAGTTTCACAAGGCCCGCTAAAGCATGCAAGCCAACTGGAGTTATTGCATTACTTCTTTTAAAGCAGAGGGAGGTTAAGTTTGTAAAACTTGAGTAGTTCAAGAAATTCATGTCTTGTCAATTTATGCACTCCACTACAAAGATTCAATATATAATATGTACATCACTATGCAACAGAAACTCCAGTTATTAAAAAAAATGCACATGCTATATGATGGCCACTGAAATATTAGAAAAAAGAGAGCCATGACTCACAAACTCTTAGGTTGCAAAGCATGAATTTTTTGAATTAATTATACATGAAATGGTAGCATAATAAATACTAATATAGAGAGAAAATGCTTAGAAATTTTGAATTGCAAAGGCAAACCTTGCTAGACCAGAAGTATGTTCCTAAATGAAATGAAGAAACAGGCATCAGGGTCCTAACTTTCGAGCATATTCTAAACTCTTGGAACAATAAAAGCAATAAATCAACTGCCACTGATTTTACAGAAATGAGCTTGCATGCCAAAGCTTGGTGTATGGAGGAAATTGTAGCACCTATTTTCATCTTAATATAATAATGAAATGTTGACTCCAAAAGATCAATGCAATATGATTCAGAAAATTTTAACCAGTATGTCCTCAAAATTTGGAACAATACTAGTTTCAGGAAAAGCAGAGTACCATTCTAGTAAGTTTACAAATTATTACCAATATAATTGCAAATGAATTAAATGGCAGCAATTACATTAATACATTTCGATAAATATGTGTTGTTTCATAGATGATCCTGAATTATTGACTTAAAAGTATCAATAAAAGGATAGTGTGCACCATAATAATGTAAATTTGTTAATATAATGCCTGTAGCAATTTAGAAAATAGAATCTGCCAATCTCTACATTCAGGACAATTTAGTTTCTGGTAGAACAAAAAGTACTATTCTGATAATTACAAGTTATTACTGGGAGAAAATGAATCAAAAGGAAACTATCACATGATCAACAATTAAGAAGACAATACAAATGATTGAAGAAGATCAAAAAAATCATGTTTACATGAAAGTTGGGGACATAAAATGCTCTGGAAACTTGAAGCCCAATCCTAGAACATGCAAGTGTCAAAAACCTTATTAGGGTGTATTGAAATTTAGGGCTCCCTTCATTTTCAGATCTGAAAGACAGAGAGATTCAAAAGCTTGGAGGATAGTCTTAAGACCAAGTTGGGTGTAGATGCAGTGCATCTTTGTTGCTTCCATTTTGACAGGACTGACTATCTGATTATATCAGTGTAGTTTTCTCTATGGATGCTAAGTTATTTACTCGGTCAAAGGTTACTCGGGTTGGTTTCAATCTAAGAAAACAAGTGTATAAACCTCCAGTGGAATTTGGTCCATTTTTCTTTATAGAAACTCCATATATCATTGGTAAAAAAAAGAATTGAATTTCAAGTTGGGTTAAATACTCATAGGCCCTATTTATAAGTGACCAAATTGCTTGGTTGACTGATTGAAGGGGCTGAATAATCTAGCAAAGGCCTTAAGTTTAGGGGTAATTATCGAAATAACTTTTGGAGCATTTGTCTTGGATGTTGTGGTTATGATAATAGGACTTTATGAACTATGGCAAAAGAAAAGAGTGGAGAGGGCCATTGAAATGATAGTGAGGAGACTATAGTCCAATGCATGACAGAGTTGTTTACATATGAAAGTGGTCTCTATGTCTTTAGGTGACCTTGCATGCATAATGTAGGACAATCTACAAGGGGCATTTGAAACTATAGTCTATGAAGAAGAGGGCATTTGAAACTACAGTCTATGAAGATTGTGGTGTCAAATTACAACTTGTAGTGAATAAACCTGTCATGAGAAATCTTACTCTTAGCAAGGGTTTAGGTGCATGCAACCAAATTGTTTATTAAACTGTCAAACCATCCTTGAGTCTGCTAAAGACATACACTAGTAGAATTTGGCAAATAAATGACTATGTGACTAACACTAGTAGAATTTGGTAAATAAATGACTAATTTGGTCATTTATAGAGTGATAATGATAATCCACAACTAAATGACTAAATAAATGACTAATATCGGACAAAATAAAAATGACTACATAAATGACTAAATAATTGACTAAATTAATGACTAAATAAATGACTATTACTCTATTCTTTTTTCTTTTCGAATTTGATCATAATCCATAGAGCTTAAGCCCCCCTCATGGGACCCCTACCTAAGCAGGCCATTTGGCTGCCTAGGTTGCTTGATGCACCAAAAATACCTATTGTGTGGAAGGCATTGGCTCTCGGTGCAGTCTTAAGGCCTTCACATATTTTATAAAAAAAATTAACATTTACATTCTTTAACTTTTATTACTCATTATGTTAATGAATCATTAATGTTTTTAACTATGATTTGAAGCCAATTTGATTTTCCTGTTGTGTTAGCATGTCAAATGTATCAAAGAGCAATTGTGGTCAATTTCACTAATAAAATATGATTTAAACAATCCAATTGCATTTTGAGGGCTATCTTTCATTTCAAAACACAAATAAAGATGACTAAATAATTAGTCCAACAAATAAAAATGACTAAATAATTAGTCACACATAAAAATTAGACAATATGACATTAAAGTGGTTAATTAAAAAAATTGAATTGAGGGAGTGTATTGTATTATAATATAATATAATAATAATATATTATATTACAATACAATATATTATAATAATAAATTATAATATGATATGATATTGTATAATATATATTATTATATAATATTATATTAAATACTAATATTATATAATCATATAATATTATATTATATAATCATATAATATTATATTATATAATATTATAATATTATATTTATATTATAATATAAATGTAATATTATAATATATTTAAAAGCGATAGATTTAATTTTGAAATCAAAATCAAATGAAGTAAAGAAATGAAGTAAAAAAGCGGGAAAGTGGGTGATGGTATTTGATTTTTCTAATAAAAATCATAAAAAGGTACCTATTTTCTTTAATACAATGTGAAAAATCAACCATTCGGCCTAGGGTAATGAAAAAACCCTAAATCAAAAAGAAATCGAGCCCTAATCTCATTTCATTTTTCACTTTTATTTTTGGAGAAGAAACTCATTCCATTTTTCACTTGTATTTTTGGAGAAAATTTAACACCGCCATGCCTAGGTAGGGTTTGAGAGTGGAATGGTGACTCATTCTGTTATTTCTGATGATTTTCCTGAAAAAAAATCTTGCAGAGGTAAGTCTTTGGTTTTGAAACTGAAAAGTATTCTCCATTTTGAAGCATTTTATTGAGCTCACTTGGTCGCGACTGAGTATTTTTTGTTGTATTTCCTTTTATTACCATTTGTTGACATCTCTCCTCTTTGTTTGACCGCCATTGGAGTATCTTTGAGGCTCATTTCTGAAGACTTTGGAGGGTGTCTCCTTTACAACAATCTTGTGTAAGTTTCATTATTCTTATCTCTTAAATTTCTATGAGAATAGGCTCAATTTGAGCTTAGTAGAGGCAATATGATAAAAACCCTTGTATCTCCTTGCACAAATCTTGATGGGTTACTTTTTTTTTGTAGAAAATGTAAAACTTTGCATTCTTAACTTACTATTTTCATTATTTTGAGGGATTTTTGTGTTCTAATGGCCGTGACCTTCATAGCATTCTGCGTATTTTTCTTTCTATTCATTTTCTCTTCCTCATGGGTGTGTGGTAGAGACCCAATACTCAATAAAACAAAATTTTGTATACTTGATGTTTCCACAAAGGAAACTACAAAAATTATATAAATGGCATGCCCTAAAATTCTTTCTTTAATTTTCTTTTATGCTTTTCATCCAAGTAAAGTGTTTGATTGTGAATGGGATGAATGACAGATTGGACAGTAGCAACCAAAGTGTGTCTGAATTCCCAGAGAGCACCTTCATAACTG
>VDFB02164279.1:0-43150 GCA_007258455.2 Sequoia sempervirens
CAAATACAATTTTCTTTCCCTTTCCTGGGCGACCCGATGGTGATAAATCTGTCACCTGTTTCTGTTGAGGGGTGCTCCTGCTGCTCCTCCTACGATTTAGCTCCTAGTCAAGTTTCAACTGTTACAATAAGAAGTAAAGACATTATTATATAGAAATTACATTATAAAAATTAATATATTTAACAAAATTTAATCACTTACAGCCATCTGACGATCACTCTCCTCAATGGAAATATTTGCACGCCAATGCTCAAGCGTGCTCGAGCCCTATATAAACCATTCGAATAGGAATTAAACTATGAATCAATAATGGTTTGATTTTTCACTAGAACTAGTTCATCTATAACAACGAATGTAAATTGAAATTTAGTAATTTGCCTCATACCTCCCCTATCAGAGCCATCGAGGATTGTATTGCAGTAGAAACACCGATATCCATTGCCTTTGTTACGTTTGGCGGTGTTTCTCTCACCAACATCTAAAAATAAAACAACAAATTATTCAATCACAAAATAGTTATCGAATTTGAAGTAATGCTTTGAGTTTGAATGATGTGTAATGTAACGTAAGCAACAATATGATTATCAATTTTTTTAAAAGCAATAACCTGGGACAATCACATTGAAAAACAAAAGACCCTTTAGGACAAATTTTAAGTGAAAAAGCGTCAAAACACAATGTAAAATATGAAAACCAATATGAGAAGAAGAGATGATCTAGTCAAAAGGAGCTTTGATAGTAGCCAACTGAGTTAAGTATGACAAATCCAAGTATCACTGCTGCAAGGAATGGAGTAAGAGCTAAATAAAGATACAACGACAATAAAAATGATGGAGCTAACTTGTCAAGGGCCTATTCTTCAAAACCCTATTAAACGCTTGTCATAGTTTAAGATATGCAATAAATGTTTGACAATGGAATTAACCTTTGACGATGATGTTGATTAAATTGAGGTCTCCTTTTACCATGAAAGATCAATATTCTTTATCGGCCTATCATTATGATTTTAAGTTTCCTCAATTTGAGTTAAATATAATAATAAGTGTTTATACCAAAGATGATAGAGAAAAATAATCATGAAAAGGAGAATATGATGGTGATCAATGACATAAGCAAAGGGCACATCTTGAAATGAATGAGTAGAGGAA
Source organism: Sequoia sempervirens (assembly GCA_007258455.2). Classification (NCBI taxonomy): domain Eukaryota; kingdom Viridiplantae; phylum Streptophyta; class Pinopsida; order Cupressales; family Cupressaceae; genus Sequoia; species Sequoia sempervirens. Next base: position 1,149 of record VDFB02164279.1, read on the forward strand.
TGCATAAAGGAACATCATGGTACAACTTATGATATAAATTAAGCCACATGGTTGATGTGCTTTGAATCCTCTGCATCTAAAGGAAATTCTCTTTTCTTTAACATAAATAATGCTTAGGGAATCTCAATGTTCTGCATTGTAGTTGGTGCATTAAAGCTAGTGCACTGCAACATTGAAAAATTATCCCTATATAAGAATTCCCTCCATCTTGTTGATCATTTGTGTAACACTCTTTGATGGTATCGGGATGAATCTAATTATGATTCCTCTTCTACATTAGAGGGTTCAGATCCTTGATCCGGACCCCTTCCTAATTATCGTAATCAAAATCACTAGCTTCCATATTCAAAAATTCCCAACCAACATCTTCAATAAATTTATCTAGATCATCAATAATAGTCTTACAAATTGGTCGCCAATTCAAGTTCATTCTACTTTCATAATACTTTATATCCATGGAGTTCATCCATTCCTTGATGCCATCAAGTGAAGATTGAGGAATGGTGTACATATGGAGTACATCTCGCTTGAATTATTTGAAAACAATAGCCATATCAAATCCGTTTTTCCCAAGTCCTACTCTCTCGAGGTTAACAATCTCAATCTCAGTAATAGTGATTACTAAGAAAGGTAATTCCACCAACTCTACCAAAAAATTTACCATAGGAACAATAAAAGCAGGGGATTTGAAAGGAACTCCATGAAAACCAAGCTCTCTAAATGCTATATAAAACTCTAGTTCAAAATATTTTAGATGAGGTTGCTCCCATAGCTCTCTTACTCGCTTGACAAATCCTTGAAACTATGTATTGATTTTATTTTTCTTTGTTCATCTCTTATTGTTCTTCCTCTTAATTTCATCAAGATCATACATTGACCTTCTTGCTCCCTCCTAAAGCTCTGGGACTTCGTCCACACCTCCACATAAACCGACATCCTTGGTCTCATGGTCTCTAATTTGATATGGTTATGCAAATGAAAATGAAGAAAAGTAATCATCCTCTCATCCATCGGGTCGGAAGAATGCATGCTTAATGTTTTGATACATGATATCAGCCTCTCTCTTCCTGGGCCTCCTCATGTATTGAATATCAAAATCCAAAGCATGGTGGGCCTCCGTGAGTTCTGGCCATATCTTTTCCTTCCTCTTCCACCAAATGTTGTCCCTCGGTCCATGTTTGCCAAATTCTAATTGGCTTTGTTTTTGAAAGTAAGTTTCTCCTAAGTCACCAGTGTAGCTCTCTCTACCTTTCAAACTCTTTCATTTACTACGGATCGTCTTTGGGATTTAGTCATTTGTACCACATGGTTGATGTGCTTTGAATCCTTGCATCTAAGGGGTTTAAAACCTTAGGGGCCTTAGATGAGAAAAGAAGTAATGTTTTTCTTTTCTTTTTATGTGAGGACCTAGTAGTGAGATAAAAGAGGACTGTATAGAAAAATGAAAAAAGAAGACATAAAAATTCATGGACCATACTATATCACCTACATGCTAGCTAACAAGGACATGAATGTAGTAGATTTAGGTATGATAGGGTATTGCAAGGTATATTTGAGGAATATATAAGAATGAAGAAGAATTCAATGGATCAAATTAGTGTCAAATGTTTTCCTAAAAGATCTCCCACACCCTATTAGGGAATTTAATCATTTCTAAGCATTTTCCACGTCCTATGGGAAATTTTGAGGAGGCTCCAATAGTTGAGAGTTTAATGAGTAATTATAACTTCTTTCCATGCAATCATGATTAGTTAGAGAACATATAGGGAAACTTGATGAGCTATGCAACAAATGAAGAGAATATAGGGTATTTTGACCTAGTCTTAAGCATCTCCAAGCATCTAGGAGATATTGAAGGAGTCAAGTGGCTGATAGATAGGGTTGAGGATAGAAGTTTTATTTTTGGTTACATTGACATCATGTAGGACATCCATAGTATTATTCTTGGTTACGTTGACATCACAAAAAATTATATAGGATGGAGTAGAATGTAGCTCTACCTTTGTCAATTCCATGTTAAATTTTTATTATATATAGCTTGCTAGTGTAGGAATTCTAAGACAAACAATCATAGTAGGACGATTCTTAAAAGCTTGAATAATAACCTAGTGAACCCATATACTCTTATGACTATATATACACAAATCTAGATTAAACTTAGAATTCATTAGTTAAGTTCTCTTTATTCTATATTACCTCCGTGAATGTTTGAGTAAATCTACTCGCACTCGGAGGTGTTCCCTTGAATCCTTCGACAGTACCCTGTTCAACATCCAAAATCACATATTAAAATACCATTCGTAAAACAATGCTATTAACACATGTACTAAATTTAGAATTGTTTACTAACTTTACATACCCCACTGATAGGTGTACTGCAAAAATAAACAGGTGATGACTAGTATATCCAGGCTCAATGCTATGACCCTGCAATTTTATTAAAATAATAAAACTAAATTAGTTAATCTTGCATTTCACAATCAAAATTTAATAAACTAAATTCAATGAACATATTGAATTTTACCTGACTGTCAATACCATATGCATCATGCAGAATGTCAGCCGCCCTCTCCATCCCCGTAGATGCATACGGATCAGGCTGTGTAGAAGCATATGGATCCTGCATAGACCCTCTTGAGGGCCGGTAGGGTCATACGAACAAGTGGCTCCGCAAGATTGACACACACATGGCCTTGAAGGCCACCACCTGAAGACTCCCCTGGATTGCGTTGTACAATGGGGCTAGTGTGGTGGATGACACTCCGAGTCAAGGATGTGATCGCCTGCAAAGTCTCTACATCAGCACTCTCCTTTGCAACTGCAGGCATCACAATTTTCATGAGGGTGCCTAGCGAGATGTCATCTCCCCTGTCGTGTAGGATCCGACTGTGCACCGAGCCTATCCTGTGCTGACCCCCCACCTCTCCCCTAAAACTCCCTCATATCAAAATAATTCAGGATTTGGTTCAACACAAACTCACAGTATAATTTCCTAAGAAAATATTGGGGGACTTCACAGTTATTGCACGGTGGGTAATCAAAGACCATATACCATATGTCATAAAAATGTTTCTAATCTCTTGGTGGTGGCACCAATGAATAGGAAACCTCTTTGCATTGAGGGTGAGATTTTGATTTTTTTAGGGTCAGTGAATAGAGAGCACAAATTTCCTTTAGTAATCTTTAAATTTTTACTTGTTTATATGATAATTTGTCTGCATAATATTCCCTCGATGTTTCCCTCCTATTTTGCCACCCAGATATTTGTTGGGTAATTTCATCTACATTTTTTAACAAATCCTTCAATGAATCTGCTAGATGTATTCTTTCTGTGGTTGAAGAATTTTGATCACTCAACCTACTAATAAGATCCTCAACTTCTTTTCTATTGTTTTCAATTTCACTCCTCAAATTTTCTTGAGTGCCAGGAGGGTATTGAGAGAATGGTGGGGGAGGTTGATTTTGTTTTTGAGGCTGATTTGGTTGAGGATTTTCCTCCTCTTGTTGAGGATTTCCTACAAATTAAAAAAAAATCATTCATTTCTAAACTAAAACAAACAAAATCAATTTAAAACAAAAAAATTCTTAACAAATACCAAACAAAACTTACCTCTTGCATCTCTTCATCGTCGTGGCGCCATATTTGTGAAGAAAATCCAACTGAGGTTGATGAAATGTGAAGAAATCACCTCTCTAACAACGCGAGCACATAAAGCAGGGTTTTTGGCCGCGGGCGGAGATGAAAAATAGTAAAAAGAAAATGACAAATGATATTTGGATTCACTTTTTTTTCTTTTAAAAAGACATAACGCGTTCGCGTTATAACGCGTTCTCGTTATGGCGCATTTTTTCTTGTTTGGCCACAAAAGTGCAACCATCTTGGTGCACTTACCCGAAACGTATTACAAAAAACCATGCAACCTATAGAACCAAGATCCTAGTACCTACAAAAAACAATAAACAAACACATTAGAATATTCAAATGCAAGTTAAGATCCAAGTTCCCCATAAAATCCATTAGCAATGCTCAAAATAGGAATACTAAAAGCAAGAAAACAATAAGAAAGCAAAGAGATAAATCAAATCCTATTAAAAACATGCAAACTCTTGATCTTATAGGGGAGTTGGTGCCAATTTGATGTTGAAATTGGCCCTTTCCCAACTCCTATGCAAGCTTTTGATGATTTGGTGATGATTGATCCACTTGGTGATTGCTTCAAATGAACTCCATGGAGAAAACTTGCAATAACCTAGCTATGCCTTGATGAAATTGATGAAAATTCTAATGCTTGAAGATAAAATTGAGTATAGTAAACTTGCTCAAATTGTGGATGATAAAAATGAAGGATAACCTCTCTATTTATAGAAGAAATTGAAGAGAGAAGAGGCAAAAGGGATGAATGTGGGATAAAAACCCAGCCAATAGGAAGAAGCCACTTGTCATCATGTGAGTGGACAAGGGTTGAGCACATTTTGATCAATGTGCAAGTTTGAAATTTGAATTTGATGAAATGACATGTTTAGGGGGGATGTAAGAAGAGTTAAATGCCACTTGGCTCAATGCACAAGGACATGTAAGAGATATTGAATGCCTTGTTGGAAGGACAAATCCCTTTTGAGGGGAGATTTCAAATTTGGAGAATATTCCCTCTTGATGCCTTTTTGAATGAAAAAGGAAGATTTAATAAATTAAATAAATCGATTTATTGTGCAAGTTGCAAAAGCTAGAGGATTTGATGGATTAAAATTAGGATTAATCAGGATTTGATTAATTTAAAAGGAGATTAGTTGATTTGACAATTTGATTTATATTTTAGGATTTAAATAAATCAAAGAGAGAGGAATAATGATTTAGATTTAATTAAATAAAGTTTTTTATTTATTTAATTAAAGAGGGATGATGTTGGATTAAATTAAATAAAGATTGATTTAATTTAATAAAGTGACTTTAGAGATTAATTAAATAAAATTGATTTATTTAATTAAAGGGGGACTATAGGATTAATTAAATAAAATGATTTATTTAATTAAAAGAAGATGACTTAATCAAATAAAGTTGATTTATTTAATTAAAAAAGGAAATATGATGAATTTAATTAAATAAAGATTATTTAATTAAATGGTTAGTAAAGAAGTTATTTAGGCAAAACTGATGTTAGTAGATCAGGATCGAGTGTGCGATATCAATCAGTATATTTTCCATGTCTACACAACCGCTAAATAAGCAACCTACAATCAATGCTACAAACACTTTACATGGGCCACAAATAATGAACAATGCTCATAAACGATAATTCACTCCCTTAGGGGAACCTATGGAAGATGTATTGAAGAAGTTGATACAGTATAACCTTATCACACTCCCAAATTTCTTAAACTATCAAGAGCCACAAGTCAAACCTCCTAGCTATAAAGAAGATAATATTTGTGAATTTCACCGATACAAAGTTTATAACACAAAATTGTTTTAGACTCAAACACCTAATCCAATATCTTATTGAAAAATGAGACATTGATGTTGATAAAAAATATGGGAATGAAAATCTAAAAATTTACACAAATCCTATGCCTGATCATGGAAAAATAAAAGATTTAGGAAAGGAGTCAAGCTCAAATAATGTAAAACATACCGATGATACCATGGTAGGACACATTCATGTTATTCATTCATCACAACATGGGGAATCAAACACGTATCAAGATATCATTTTAAAACAAAGTCCAAACCAATCAATAGTGTCTAGCAATATTTCATACTACAATGACATCAAGTATGTATCAAATTGTGATATATATCCCATATATGACTTCATGATTGGGCATATTAAAGAAGTTCCAAAAGAGCAAGAAATGTCTCTTATTGCACCCATACCTACAAAATGTTGTGAAGATTCTTTTACCGATGATGTATAGTCCACCCAAGGATCATGTCAAGAGGAGGCTCTTGAGGATAACAAAATTTGCTTTGAATCAAGTCAAGATCAAGAACCCCTATCCCTAGAGTTTCATCAAGAGTTGAGGGACATATTCCAAACCATTTTAAACTCCAAATATACCCTTGATATCACCCTTGAGATGTTTCTTTCTAATGGACATATAGACATTCTTCATCCAAAACAAGAGTCTCCCACTCTTGATATTCCCACACTAGAGTAAGCAACAGTCAAGATTATTGATTCTTACAGTGATTATGCATCATCAAAAATCTTTTGAATCAACACCAACATATTTTGGAGTATCAACAGATAAGAATGCCATAGAATCAAAGCAAACAGTTCATATTCCTGAACAATAAGAACCCATAGCAATATCATGTATTCACGATAAGTCATATTTGGTGGCTATGAATCAGAGGATACATTATCAGGGCAAAGGATTAGGTATTATTAATACCTTCACAATGTCAAGGGAAATATTATCTAATTCAAACATCAACATAAATGGGGCACGAAGGGTCCTTATGATGAAAATCATGTCAACACTACAAGTAGTTGTATCATGAATCATCATCCACCCATCATCTCGTATGGAAATTGGGACCAACATTAAAAAAAAAAAAAAAGGATTCATATCAAAAAAAGGAGAAGATCATCAAAGAAAATGAAGTAGTTAATCCAAAAGGACAAAATAAATAAAAATTGATACCAAATAAAAATAAAGAAAATCATCCCTCCAAGACTCCATTAGTCAAAGAAACTATGGGGGTGATCCCACAATAGTGGTTTACACTTTTTGGGATATCCTAATTTTTGTTCAAATCACATATTTTTAGAAAATATAATGATATAAGCTTTGAAAATTTTCAGTTAAAGGATTCCAATTGAAAAGGGTTTGATCAAACCACCTTAGATCAAACCCCATTGGATAGAACCCCGCTAGTCTTAAACCATAACTATAACAGAGTCTCCTTTACACCTATCAAAATGTTGTTAAAAAATCACTTTTGATTTACCTTTTGGGGGATCAAATGAATTCATTTAAAATTTATTTTTTTAAGTATGTAGCCCTTATTATAAGCTTCCCAAAAAGTATAATTTAAATATATTTAATTTCATTAATATATTTATTGTTTATTTCTTGTGAATGTAGGTTTTTCATCGAAAATAAAGCTCTTTGTTTTGTACATGTGGAAAATAGTATATTATCAAAAAAAATTCTAAAAAGTATGTATGTGCTAGGTATTTATGTCCTTGATCTAGCAAAACAAATAAATTGAATTTTAGTACATACAAAAAAAGTTATGTTGTATATGGTTTGCCTATGTCTAAATTGTGATTGGTTTGACTTCAAAACTTAATTAAGAAAAAAATATTCAATAAAATACTATGAAACCAAATGAACATGCTAGATATCATTGTTACAAATCTAAATTTGAAAAAATAGTATTTTATCCTTCATAGAAAAAAAGTTATATTGTTTACAGTGAACATCACTCTTTAAAAATGGTGTTTACTATTAAAAATTAGTTTTCAAAGGAGATGGAAAAATAAATGCAATCTGATTCCAAAAAAAAATTAAAATATATATTTAGAATATACATAAATGTAAAAAATCACTAGTTTGCATCATCTTCAAATTCCTCATGGTTTAGAATCTATAGGTGCCTGAAAGTGAATTTTTAGTTAAAAGAAATTAGTTCAATGTCAAGTTTGGTCAAAAAGTGTAAAACACTATTGTGGGATCACCCATGGGGGAAAGTCAAAAATGGAAACGCATCCATCAAAGATGTCCTCAAATACAAAAATAGGCTTCTCAAGCAGTTGGTCTTGATTTTACAAAAATTGTCATATCCACTCATCATTGCTCATCTTCCCAAGTTTGGAGAGTCAAAGGTTCCAAACATCAACCAATCCATCTCATATCCCTTCATGCATGACACCGTACACTCCAATACTGATATCCAATTCTCGCATTGATCGTGTGTTGGAAACTACTCTTCATCATAAGGATTCTGAAGGTACTATATCGCGATGTGCGCACATAGACAAGGTTAATTCTGGTACCAACAAGGCATATCAGAGTTCTTCAAAGTTGCATTCAAGTGCTTGTATCTTAGCAAAGAAGCTTCTTCAAGAAGGATATCATTGGCATGTTATGATAGTGGCCTCTACATCAATACCACTAAGTGGTTCAACATGAGGGTAAAATTTTAAAAAAATCAAAAAAATCAAAAAATCAAGAAAATAGTAAAAAATAAAAATCATCCTCTAGTGAAAACCACTTCGGTGCACTTTCGGCAAGTACTATGATGAAAACTTGGAAAAAACGTGGCATGAGTATAATTTAGTGTCTATATGATCCTTTTCAAACAAAAGTATCTCATCCTTGTCATGATAAATCCAATATACCTTCCATCCATCCAATCTAGCTTTATCCACATATTCCAATTTATCTTGATCTTGAAAAATATTCGATGTATAGTTCAATTCTACTCATGGTAAACTCTTGATAGTCTCTTTACCATTATGTCTCATGAAGTCCAATATCCCATATCTATCATGATAAAACTCTATTGAAATCTTTGCATGTATATTACCTATCTTGGTTTGTCCATTGTACTATGAAACATTGTTAGACACTGGGGGAAAGTTATTGCACTCTTGTTTTTTAATAAATATTGATCCATGTTGTATATCTCACTTGACATCGACATCATGATCTAGGTATCGTTTATCTCAAAATCTCTTGAAAAATCCCAAAACATTTGAAAACCTTATCAAAATCCAAAAAAAACTTGCAAAATCCAAAAAATCCAAAAACATCAAAATCTTGTATACCTAAAATCCAAAAACATTCAAAAAGTTGTAAAGTCAAAAATCCAAAACACATCAAAAATCCCTAAATGGGTCAAAACATCAACAACAAAAAAATACTATGTCGAACTATGTTGTCTCTAAACTTGAGAGTAGGCAAGGCCATCATTGATGTGCCACCAAGACTCATTAGGTCAATACTCTAGGAGTCCATCATAATAAATTGACAACCAATCAATTGTTCATATCTCATCAATAAACAGTTACAGACCTCAAATTCAGTCGAACTATGTGGTCTTTGCTTGCACAACGTAGGCAAGGCTAATCTTTGATAAGCCCCCAAGGCCCTAGGTCGGTCCCTCTTAGGTCTTGGTCAAAACTTAGAAAACACAAAAACATTTGAAAAGCTTAAAAAACACAAACATTTGAAATTTTAAAAACCCAAAACATTGGAAACTTTTCAAAACTCCTAAACAACCTCAAATAATCGAAAACCTAAACATTCACATAAACATTCAAAAAGATTAAAAAAAAATGGCCTCAAAACATTGCAAAATACCCAAAACACTAAAATATTCCAAAAATTTCAAAACCACCCATCCCATTTCGATGAACTTGCAATAAACTTCCATCCATAATAAATCGATCATCACACTCACCCTTTGGTAACACAAATGGGAAACAAATACAACAATCAACAAAAGAAAAACACAACAAAAAAAATCAAACCCCTGATCATTATCAAACATGTCAATCAAACCTTAAATCAAGAGCCTTTCAAACAACCTATCAACCTGCCACCATCCACTAATATGTCCTAGGATACATCTTTCCTACAATGGGAATTATCATTGGAAATCACTTTGGATACTTATCCTCAAAACACATTACACCCTTTGGCAAGAGATATAGATAACATTGACTGTTTGTTTTCTGAGGACCTCTCGATGATGTCTATTAAAATTATTTAGAGAGAAAGGAATGAGGAATTGATCATTATATTCCATTTGTTGTGCTTGTGGGATGTTCTTGTAAAATAACTTTTGTGAATACTTTCTTTGTTGTGTGTAGGGAGGTCATTTTGAATAGATTGTTGACTATTGCATATGCTTTGGTCCAAAATATTTTAAACTTCTAAACTATATTCCAACGAGGTTTTCACATGTCAAGTTGTGAGCAAGGATTATCCTATCTGTTTGCAGAGTCAAATTCCATCACACTAGATACAATGCCATCCTAGTTTTCAATACCTGAATGAATCGTATATATGTGTTATATCAAAAATAAGGAATGATGAAGTATCCTGGAATCCCTGAAACAAGAAAATCATCAATCTCGTCACCATATCTAATAAAGTCTTGAAGACTCATATACTTATTGGACTTCTGAATCAATCTTGAAATCAATGGTTAATCCATTTCATTCTTCCATTCATCTTATTCTTCGTATTTTTATACCTTTACTAACATTTCTATCCAAGTATCAAATTTGTGTGATATATATCAAAATATACATGAGGTTACCCAAGGCCGATGATTATCTATACATCATAAAATATGTCTACATCAAACATCTGACCTTTCTAAGAAGTATCTTTTGTCCTCTTTGAGTTGAACTAATCCTAAATCTTTGTCGTGATATCAACCTAAAAATTAAAATTTCTGCCTGATCTCTCAAGGGGGCAGGGAACCAGCTTAATTCCTTCCACTAAGGCAATAGTGGGGCATCTGAAAAATCAAGAATTTTTAATTTTTTTGTTTGAGCAGCAACATTAATCTAAAAAGTGTCAATCTTTGAACCAATGTAATAGGTACCTCGCTTCAAAGAGGGGAAAAATGTATATATTTAAAATTGTCATTAATGATATTGCACACTTGAATCTAATTACTAACACCGTTTCATCCTAAATTCATCTTTTTTTCAACTATTTAATTGGATAATCCTAGTTATTTAATTAAATGTATCATTTTCATCTATTAATCTAATTAATTTCATTAAGTTAATTCACCGCCTTTCACACTAACGTTTCATCTTGTTTAATTGGATAATGTAAATTATTTAAATTAAACCCCCTTATATCCTCTCATTTAATTGAATAATCTAAATTATTTAATTAAATGTCACTTCCCCCCTTTTATTAAATAAATTAATTTACACCGAAGGCGTATCCAATTTGAAAGAGAGCAACTTGAATTTTTGAATCCACGGTTGCCCTCTGTCTAGAGAACTGGCCAGCGATTGAAATGTTTCTGACCATCGATTTTCAGCAGGAAATGTTTGAAACTCCCAGTCAAACTTGTAGCCGCCCCAAATCCTGCAAGATTCAAATAAAATCATTTCTCATAAATGCTTCACACCTAGCATCCCCATTCGATTTAATATTTGTATAGCATAAAACATAGGTTATTTACATTGTAGAAGGTTCTATCAGTTGAAATAATGTCAGAATATTCTTGCAGTTGTCACATTGTCATACTTACGCATTTTCCATAAGTGAGAATTAATTATGTAAAAAGATCTTCCTTAGATTGTCCTCCATGACAGCGCTGCCATCTGAGAAATGGATAATAAGTGCATTTAAGTCATATGGGGTATAGGATATTTTTACTCCCATTTTCATAGCAAACTTGTAGAAGTAGTTGAATGTGATATTTTACCTCATTAGTGCATACTAACTGTTGCCCACATTTCACCGCCTCTTGTTTTCTATATATAGATTTCTAATTATAAGATTACAAATATCGCCATTCTACTACATCTAGAAGGTTGCAGAGAGTTTGCTGAAAAGGAGAGAGTTTGCTGAAAAAGAGGATTGCAGAAGAACACTGGAAATAATACGACAGTGAAGAAAAAAATAGGTATTTTACTTTCTATGCTCAATCTACTTTGAATACTTGGCATAGTTTTTTTACTGTTACCTTGCAAGCTATTCTAAAATTCAACCACCTGACTATCCAAAATTGTTGCTCCTGTTTTTGCCTACCGAGCTCTCTTTATTTCTGTTTTTCTCTACCTAAACAAATTAGCTCACAGTTCTGGCTCAACCCACAGAGCCCCTTTCCATTTTGACTCCATTTTGTAAACCTGTGTTTTTGTCACAATTTGAACTATAGAATTCTTAGTTAGTTACCTAATTAAACAAATATTAAAGGAGAGGACAGTCACTTAATTACCTAAATATTTATTTGTTAGTTGTCCAAATCAGAGCTACGACATCTTATTCATTTTTCTTATATCAGTAAAATATGTAAATTTCATTTATTTTTTAGACTATATAGTAAATGTTCCATGACAGTTATCATTCTTAACCAGAAAAGATGAACTTTATTTCTTAGATTAGACAAAAACCTATTACATTTAGTCCATTGAGATTCACGAGCTATCCCATACAATACCCCAAGGCTGAAGATGCTATAGATACCATTGAGCATACGAAATCTACTTCTTCCATGACAAATATTACTAAAGTACATAACAGACTAAGATCTTTCTATATGTACAAACCATTATGATATTAAGATCCTCTTGAGGAATATTTTCCAAAGACACCTGCTTGATTGCAACAAAATCTCCATTCTCCAAGTCCAAGCCTTTATAGACACGCCCATAAGCCGCTTTACCAATTTCATCTCCCAGCATCTGCCAAAAAGTAATATATCATTAAAATTTGTACACATCTTTAAAATTTACTGGTAGAAGATGTAAATTTCATTTATTTTTAGAAATTGACCAATAAATAGAATGTTGAATATTATACACCAAAACACTTAAACCAAAGCTTAAAGACGAGAAGTTCGTGCATATGAAAAAAAAGCATGGCCTCTTCTGAGAGTCTTGAATGTTGATCTACAGGCCTCTGTTATCAGTCGAGACCAGCGCACATTTGACTTGTCATTCCAGGCTCTTTTTTTTTTCTATTGCTTATCTCATAGGTTTTGGTTTTCTATATACCTGCTGTGAGGTTTTCTCATGGACTTCTGCATATAATTTTGTGGTATATTTTTTGTACCCTATTTATGCTATGATCTATGGTTATAGATTGTGAATGGTGTTATATGCATTGCAACACTTTTGTTGCATTGTTCATTGTATTTTACTCTGCTTTGATGCGATACAATTTAAATATGAAGTACGAAATTATCATAAAATTTCAATATGACAAAGGGCGAGTCAAAGAAATTTACACACAGCAGGGTAAACTATAAATTTCTCAGTATTTCCACCTACATCTCTATTTATATTGGTCATTTTTCCTTGTTTTTTAAATCACAGTTTTCTTCTTTCCTCCATGGATTCTAGTGAAACCCAAATATTATTAGGCTTGGTACATTCAAATGGTCACCTTCTCTGCCTGATTTAAAACTACTCCACTGACCTCAAAAACAATGGTAAATTCAGCATCAACGATGACAATATTAATTTCAATGTTGGCGATTTGGAATTCAGCGTGCACGATTTAATACGCAGCTTTGGAAGGTTGGAGGGAGTTATCACAGTAATTGACAACAAAGAACATGATGATTCACATTCATTTATGCAGCAGGCCAAGAAGGAAGAAAATGAAATGAAATACAGGTGGAATTCCATCGATATACTTGAAAAGCTTACCCGTTTTCTTCATGGCTGGAGTGAGAAGATGGAGCGCTTGAAGGGGGAGATAGCGGGCTTGAGAGCTTTCAAAAGACAGATCTTTCTCCTGTCGTGCCAAGATTAATATTTTAGGTTTACTCTATGAGTATTATGTATACATAAGGCCAGGAAAGTAAATCTTTTGCTATCACCACATATATCCTGTGAAATAGGTGTTTTAAAATCCTTAAAATTGTCATTCATTCAACATTTCTCGCCATTTCGGGGCTGCCTCATGTTGTTGTTTAGTGGTTGTTGGAACGGAAACCAATAGCGGCTTTCTCGATAATAATGGAGTATGAATAAATGCTATTCTAGAGAAAGAAAGTGACATAACGTATTTTCATGCAATACGTCTTCCCCAACTATCTACATTAACTTAAATTTGGATATCCAGTAAAACCTAAAATGATTCTTTTGTGTAAGCAACTCATTCCAGTGTATGTATAAACATGGTAAATTTGCTTTTACGGAGAAGGTAAAAGGAACTTGTTTCAGCTTTACATCCATTCAAGGTTATAATTTCACCAGGACCGAAAAACCATCTAAAATGCGTGAAAAAATTTAAGTTGCTTTTGCACATTGATGACACATCAATTCCTTGTCAAATTCATATTGAAATGACAAGAGTTGCATTACTACACATATTATGGTATTCATACGACTGTCATTTCTTTGGCCTAAGACTGACCTTTGATCTTCCATTAAGTTCATTATTCCATGATTAGTTTAATGCTTTCTGTTTGCCTCTCTTCTTCGATCAAGATCGGCCATTCTACATCCATGTTTTATTTTAGATGTAGGGGTATTGCAAAAATATATTTGGGTGATACTCAAGTTTAAATGTGTAGAATTTGTACGAATTATGCTTTTTAAAAAATAAACCTTTTTTCTAAGTATGCTTTTTAAAATGAAAATTATGGCCAAGATCCCTAATAACTAGCAAATTCAGGTTTTCATTGTCATTTTTTTTTCAAAACACAATTAAGAAACATTAGATACCATATACTATTTTATTCATTGAAGTTAACTTTCAATTTAAGAATGATAAGATTCATTATTGAAAGGGGAAATATTAATATTTTTTAATTTTTCTTTTTAAAATTAAAGAACTTTTGACATTGTATACACACTTTTGTATCAAATTAATGTACATAATATTAAAATAAATTAATTAACTGTTTTGATACTATGGGTGTGGGCGTTGGAAATTTGATACGTTTTAAGAAGTCACTTTAATTACTAAAAGACTTTGATTTTGGTCAAAATCACATTTTCATGAAATATATATATATATATATTCCTTAGTATTTTGGTCAAAATCACATTTTCATGAAAAATATATATATAAATATATATATTCCTTCAACTAAGGAAAGGAGAATATATCCCTTTCCTTCAAAAATAGATTGTATTAGTTTAAAATTAGAATATACTAAAGACAAGAAGATTCCTTAGCTTTAAAGAATATTTTAGGTATGATATCTTTTTTAAAAGAAATAGCATTTAGTTGTTTTATAAATTTCATTAAATTAGTTTTAGTTACTTTATTTTTAAAAAAAAATTGTTTAAAAGAATATTGTAAAATAAATAAGATAGTTTTTAAGTAGTTCAAAAGAATATTGTAAAATAAATAAGATAGTTTTTAAGTAGTTCAAATTTAAGGAAAAATAAATAAGTAAATACAAGTGGAGGTTAGTTGAATAAAGTGGGGTTATGATTATTTTTATGACTTTTAACTTGAATTCTTTTGGTATTGTTAAATTTAATTGCTTTGTCTTATTTGAAACATAGTTTGTTTTGGTAAATAATGTAATTTACTTTACTCTAATTTTCCTTAAGTTTACATCTTTCAATTACTTTATTTTTTTACTTATTCAATCAATAATTATTTGTATTGGCTATAGTGTCATTTATAATGCTTTTGCATTTGGGTTTTAAAAATAATGATTTTAGTTAACAATAGGTGCAATTTCAATTTTACTACAATTACTCCTTCTGCATCCTTGAATTCCACAATGCCCACACATACTTTCCACTTTAAAAGCATTGATGCATTGTCTTCATTGCCTATCAATTCCCTCACTGACGTAATAGGAATATTTCTAGCTATGTCCCTTGTATCAACCATTAGTAAAAGAGATGGTACAAAAACAATAAAGTGCACCGCTACAATCGTAGACACATCCAGTTGCACCATAGATGTTACACTTTGGGGGAATCATTGCTATATAGATGGGATACAAATATTTTATATGCCTACACAACCAAACCCTCATGTTATTTTGATTAAATCAAGACGTATCACCTCATGGTGTGGGAGAGGTCTTGATACTATTTTCCCAACCAAAGTTCTAATGAACCCCAATTTAGCAGAGGCCTCCAACTTACAAGCATGGTATACCAATACAAAAATTACCAAGCCCTTTAATTCCTTGTCAAAAAAACACCTTTCTCCCATAAAGTTTGCAAATCTAGTCAATATCTCAACTCTTGCAAATAATAACATGCTTGAAAAGAAAAATGTTTGCATTAAGGCCTCCATTTCAAAATTACACCTTGACAACTTCTATTACCTTTCATGCCCTCTATTGGTGAACAATAAAAAGTGTAAGAAAAAGGTTTTGCAAACTTCCCCTACTACTTTTCATTGCCCAAAGTGCTCTATAGATCTCCTTCGATGCGACTTCAGCTACATGCTCAAAATGGACTTGAAAGATGCAAGTGGCAAACTCCTAAAAGTTACTACATTTGAAGGTCCAGCAAATTCCTTAATGGGTGTTTCCGCAGAAGATTTTCAACTACTGATTGCTGAAGCTGATGCTGCTAAAGACATTTTGGACCATATTGTTGTTAGCCAGTTTTTCTTTGATCTGAACATCAAGATGATTGCATTTGATGGACAGGAAACACAAATCATTGTTATTACTGCCATTAAGCCGATTTGAAACTAGGCATGGCCAAATATGTAAACATTATCAGTGTAGACACGCAAAATGTACAAGTTGACATTGCGCATCTAACTCTGATCTACTAACATCGTTTCTTCCTAAATCATCCCTCGGTCTAACTGTTTAATCAAATTCCCTTATCTGATTAAATTCATCAATATTCGTCTCTTAATTAAATAAATTATTTTGTCTAATTAAGTCACTTTCCCTTGTTAATTAAATCAATTCATCTATCTAATTATCCCTATTTTAATTAAATAATTAATTTTATTTAATTAAATCTCTAAAGTCTATCTATTAAATTGAATAAATTAAAATCTTATTTAATTTAATCTTACTTCAATCTCTTTAATTAAATAATCAAAACATGTTTATTTAATTAAACTCATTAAATCATTTCCTCTCTTGTTTGATTTAAATTAATCCAAAATCTAAGTCAAAATAAGTCAACTCACCTAATCATCATTAAACTAACATAATCATCATTTATTTAATCTAACCATAATTAAATACTAATCTCACCCACTTGCATTCTCTAGATATCTCCACTTGCACAAATAAATCAATTTATTGATTTATTAAATCTTCATTTTCCCTCAACAAAGCATCTTTTGGAGGAATATTCTTCTATTTCAAATTCAAAATTTGAATGACATGTCCTTCCAACATGTCATTTACTCTCTCTTACAAGTCCTTCCAACAAGGCATTTACTTCTTTCTTACATGTCCTTGCCTTGAGCCAAGTGGCATTCAATGCAATTTTCTTTCCCCCTCTTACATGTCTTTTCTCAAAATTCAAATTCAAAAATGCATTTATTGGCACATTTGTCAAAACTTGCTCATTCCTCATCCAATCACATTTGGACAAGTGGCATTTTTCCATTGGCCAAATCTTTGTCCCACATTGCTCTATTTTGGCTTTGTTTCCATTTCAACATTCTATAAATAGAATGCTTCACCATGCATTTGATCATCCACAATTATGCAAAGTTATTATGCACAAATATCTCTCAAATTCCATCCATCTTAACTAGTTTATTGCAGATTTTGGAGCTCATTGAGGGACTTATCAAGTGGATCAATCATCTTCAATCAACATTTTCATTCAAGGAGTTGGGAAAGGGCAAATCTCCACACACCTATTTGCACCAACTCCCCCATGGGATCAAGTGTTGCATGCTAAATTAGGATTTCATATTTCCATTATGTTCTTCATTGTTTTCTTTGTTCTATTTCCTATTTTTAGCTTTGTGAATGGATTTCATGGGGAATCCTTGTTCATGCTTACAAAATAACTCTCTAACATTGTTTGTTGTTATGTTTTTGTAGGCACTTCGAATTAGGGGTTCACAATCAGCAATTGTGAATATTTTTGTTGTGTTATCAAAAAGATTGCATACTCACACATGGAATCATGCTCATACATAATATATCACTATGATCATGTTGTTCTCCATTTATTGTCCACATCGTTATATGTTTTTGTTTTCTGTTCTATTCCAAATTGTTTATTTGCACCATTACATCTCAAATCAAATTATAATATATATACGTCCATATATGTATGTATATAGCTTGTATATTCTACTAACTCTCTCTCACAAAACTATTTAATGGCGTTTTTCCACAACATTTCTTACTATGGAGGCAGAGAATGCAAGGATCCAAGAAAAGCGTTCTCGTAAAAATGAGTTGAACCTCAAACGATATCATGCAAATAAAGGTGAAGCTAACATACGAAGACGTGAATCCAATCAAACTCTTCATGGTGTGGCCTCGACATCTACAATCTCTCGTCCAATTAACTTGTCCCACCTACAAGGAATTTCACCTCACTCGCAATACATAGTTCAACCCGCCCCAAATATTGAATTGCAACCTTCACCACTTTTTACACAGGAGTTTTTCTCTACTAGAAAAAACTTCCACTCAAAGTTAGATAGCCTATCAAGAATATCAACTTGTATGATTTGCATGGAGAGATATCCAGGAATCAAAACTAGACTGTCAAATTATTTGAATACTTGTTATAGATGCACATCTGAAAAGAAAGACCATCGCTTCTCAAATTGGAACAACATGGACCCTGGTGAGCAACCTATATGCTTAAAATTTCTATCCCAAGTTGAGGAGATGTTAATAGCAAAGGTTAGCCCAATACTTCAAGTTACCTATGCAAGGGGTGGGCAACTAAAATATAGTGGCCACACTATTTTTTTTCCTCAAGATATATCTGCAATTGCATCCTACTTGCCCAGGCATATTACTGATCTTGATATACTAATAGGTAATAGGGAACAAATCGGCCAACAACAATATAGCTTCCATGTTAGTAGAGGACGTGTCCACAAGGCACTTAAATATAAGATTTCCAACGACCCATACTACAAGTATGTGCAAATAGATGAGCTTGCACTATCCACTTTTCCAGATTCTTCTACTAACATCTCAAACCTTATTTATGCTACATCTTCGAATCCCACCACCACAAATACAAGCATCGAGGAAACAAGCGACACAGAATATGACCCCTCCGACCAACATATGTTGGAAACAACATCCTTTGTGTCGAACCTCTCGCATGCACGTACAGAGGTTGAAGAAATGTGCTCTTTGTTATAGCTAGGCGCGGGACGACCAACACCAATCATTGCATGGCCACCCATTTCTCCATTTCCTATCAATGAGTACACCACAGAAGGATTGTTTGCTATGGCATTCCCCACTTTGTTTCCAAAAGGAAAAGCTACATTCAAGCAACAACGTATCAAAGAAATTAAACTACATGAATATGCTCTCCATCTTTTAAGGTACCATGATAATCGATTTGGCCAGCACCCCCGATTTAGGTACTTCATACTAAATATAATTATGCGACACCATAGCCAAGCAACCTCCTCTGTATTTGTTCACAAAAATATTGATGGTTACCTGCCCTCGACAGTCTCTGACCTTCGCCAAAGATTGCAGGACACTCCTGATGAAAAACTTGCAGATCAGCTCATGCGATTTAGTTCGTCAATTTGTGGAACTCGTCCATTTTGGACCCAACGTCAAGGAGAACTCTCTGACATGGTCATTCAGATTGGTTGCCCCTCACTCTTCTTCACACTTAGTACAGCAGATATGAAATGGCCG
The DNA here is from genome assembly GCA_007258455.2 of Sequoia sempervirens. Taxonomy (NCBI): domain Eukaryota; kingdom Viridiplantae; phylum Streptophyta; class Pinopsida; order Cupressales; family Cupressaceae; genus Sequoia; species Sequoia sempervirens. Next base: position 20,620 of record VDFB02164279.1, read on the forward strand.
GACTTGCATAGCATCATGCCTACCAAGCCTCCTACAAATCCATCTATGGCCTCTAGATGGAGAATACAAAACATTGTCCAAAATCCACACCTTACAGCAATATACATGCACCATAGGTTTACTGCATTTTGGGAAGAGGTCTTGGAAAAACTTCTTGGTGCATCAGAATATTGGTATAGGTAATAGCTTTCTTTTTTATTGTTGCACAATACAATCATTCTTTGATTATTTACAAGAAACCATCCCTTCCTTTTTTACAATATACTCTTACCTTTTTAGTTTGTTAAATATCATCTTTTTGTAGGTATGAATGGAAACACAAAGGATCTGCACACACACATGGTTTTCTATGGCTCGAACAAGCACCTAATATAAGTAGATTACAATGGAATAACCTTCAATCTGTACAGACTGCACTTGATTACATAGACAAATATGTCTCCGCCTGGAATCCACGTACCCTCCATTTGAGAAACCAAAAATTTCATCGCTCTATTCTTGATGATCCTTGTTTGTTGGATACAACAAGGATCTTGTCATGTGATCCTTCAATTGACTATTGTGAATTGATCAATCGAGTCGAGTGACACACAAAGTGTACTTTGCTAACATGCCTTAGAAAGAAAGGGTCAACCACTGTGTGTCGCTATAAAGCACCATGGCCCATGCAAGACACATCAAGTTTTTCAAATGAGGAGACTACCCACCCTAAGTACACACCTGCTCGCAATGATGATCGCCTAAACCTTCACAACCCATCTATACTCTCTATCTAGAGGGCCAATATAGATTGTCAACCTGTACTCTCAATTGATGTTGTCCTCAAATATATTGCAAAATATGCAGCAAAAGCTGAGCAAAAATATGAAACATATCATGCCATATTATCACGCATCTCAACCAATTTAGAGTCAGAAATGCCTGCCCCAATAGCTTTTCAAAAAATGCTTACTGACAGCCTTGTCGATCGTGATATTAGTGCCCAAGAAACTTGCCACCTTTTACTCAAATTACCCCTCTCCATATCCAGTAGGACATTTGTCTCTCTAAATGTTAACCACCACAAATTTCAGCGTGTCTCAATTTCATCTGCGTCAGTTACCACTTCACCTACATACATTGATACCTACATGGCTCACCCCATACAACTAGAGGCAATGCCTCTCATTGAACTTACCCAAAAATGGACCTTCAAAGCATCCCGAAAAAATGAACAATGGAAGCAGCATCCCCAAAAATCAATTGTTCGCGTCTCACCTAGGTTCACTTGCATCCATTGAAGAGACAACAAAACCTTTCATGAATTTTTTTGGAGTGAACTAATTCTATTCCACCCATTCTGAAACACTGACATTGACTTTGGCTCCTCTGAACATCAAATTATTTCACAATGGGAATGGTTCTCTTTGACATACAAGCCATGGCATGTACACTGCAAAAATTTAAATCCGATAGAAGATTCAGATGCTAGCAGCAGCTCGAGCATTAAACATGTGTTACAAGGACAAAATCCTGAAGAATGGCAGGTTCTCTCAAGTTTGCACCCAAACCTTCCTATACAAATTGATGCACTAGACATGCTTGGTCGATGTGACATTGACATGCACCACGACTGGGAACATACCAGCTTCACCAAACAACAAATGCATCTTGGAAATACTTTCATAGATTGTAATCGGCCAACCTTTCAAGTGCACAGTGATCACAATGAACAAAGCCTTACTACTTTCTCTACTCAACAACAAAATGCATTCAATATAATTTGGTCGCATCTAACCTCTGTTCCATTACAGCCACCACTAAAGCTCATTGTTCAAGGAACTGCAGGAACGAAAAATCACACCTCATAAAGAAGATAAGGTTTTCTCTCAGTAGCTCTGCTCCAATTCACGAGTCACCTTTACTACTTCTTGCACCTACAGGTGTTGCTGCATTCAACATTCAAGCATCAACAATTCATTTTTCCCTTCGAACTCCAATAAAAGAAATGGCCCCCTACAAGGGCAAACACTTGCGGCCTTCCAAGAAAACATGTACTTTATAAGGTACATTTTAGTAGATGAGATGAGCTTCGTAGGCCCAAAGTTGCTAGAACGTATTGACATACGACTATGGCAGGCATTCCCCGCCCACAACCACCTTCCCTTTGGAGGCCGCTCAATTATTCTCTTTGGTGACTTGGGACAACTACCACCAGTTAAAGATATCCCCATGTATGCTTCTACTTCATATGGTGGCACACTATGGCGCAGCTTCACAACAGTGGTAACTTTGACCAGACTATTTCGACAAGTTGGTGATGCTCCTTCCCAAATGGATTTTCGTGCACTTCTCTCAAATCTATGGAATGCAGAGCCTACACAAGAAGATTGGGAAATCCTAATGTCATGCTCAAGTTCATCGCTCAACACTGTGGAAAACTCTATTTTCTTGTCTGCCATACACCTTTTTGCAACAAATGAAATGGTGTTACTACACAACAAACGTATGTTATTATCTTTGGCAACGCCTATTTCCCTTTCCACTGCAGAGCAACTCAGAGGGTCATCATACACAAATCCAGATGAAGAGCAACTTCAGGCTCATATTTTGTTGTCTATTGGCCAAGAGGTCATGTTATGTTCTTATATTTGGGTCGAAACTAGACTTGTGAATGGTGCACTTGGATAGGTTAAAGAAATTGTATACAACAAAGGTGAAAAACCACCTCAGCTACCCTTGTTTGTCATTGTTCAATTCAAACATTACATTGACCCACCTTGGGACCATAATAATCCAAACAATGTCCCTATAACCCCAATCAGTCGTGGACTTCGCCATCAAATTCCACTTAAAATGGCTTGGGCACTGACAATTCATAAGTCACAAGGATTAACACTTCCAAGGGCCATGGTCAACATTTGCAACATTGACCAGCAAGGCCTCACATTCACTGCTATTTCACGAGTACCTAATCTACAAAGTCTTTGCATACACCCATTCTTCGCATTTCAATGCTATGCACGCATACAACAAAGCCCATATGTTGCACGCCGGAAAAATGAAGAGAATCGATTGACATTAATGTCAATCCCCACTACAAGTATGCCACTTTCTTATTTACTTCACTACCAATATTGATATACTTTAGTTGTTGTAAATTATATTAAACCTATATGGAATATCTGCTCACTTAGGTAGGAAAATGATCTTTTGATTCTGTTTTATTAGATTTTACTGCCATAGTTAAATTTTATAATCTTTGAATCAATTTAAACTCCAAAGATAAGATGGATTCATTTGCATTTAGCAAAAATAAAAAATCGTGCATAAAAGTCGCCCAACAAGTAAACTTAAAAATATTGATCTTGCATTTACTTCAAATAAATATCTATACAACTCCTTTCAAGCTTGTTGATTAATTTTTTCTCTATAATTTGTGAATAATTTATTTAACAATTTGATAATTATGAATGAGATGATGATGAAATTAGATGGGAATGCAGAGCTGTCATAAGAGATGGAGCCCCAGTTGAGCAGTGTTCACGAGCTTCTTGGAGTTCCTCACAAAATGGAGAAACTCCTCAACAATCCAACACACAGTTATATTTTAGACAACACATCCATGGCTTCCACTCCCGTTGATGTCAAAGAGTTTCCCAACTCTTATGTCTTCATAATTGACATACCAAGCCTTAAGAATAACGACATCAAGGTATTTCCCTTATAAAAAATCTCAAACCCTCATTTTCTCTACATCTAGAGGATGAAAAAGCTTCAAATCACTAGCCACTAGAACTAACAAAGAAGTTTTTATGTGTTTGAGAACAAGTAGGTTCAAGTACAAGATGAGAATGTGCTAACAATCATTGGAGAGCAAAAGAGGAAGGAGAACGAGGATGTCAAATTCATTCGTATGGAACGCAGGGTGGGCATATTTAGGCGTATACTATCCCTACCTTACAACTGTGATATGGAGAACATTTTCACCTGCTATCAAGATAGAGTACTAAGTGTTATCGTTCCCAATCATCCTCCTCCACAACCCAAAAAACCAAAAAAATTGAAGTTAAAGATGTTAATACTTTCAAAATGTAATGTTTTGTTGATAATTTCACCACCTGAATTTCTCCCTATATCTAAAACTACAAATGTTAAATTTTTCATTAATATGTGTTTTTTAGTATACAATACCTAAACATAGCGAGGCACACCGATGTGTCGTCCATATTTTAATGTACTGATGACTCAATTTACTCATTTATGTAACATACTTACAGATAAATCGGAGTTCAATATGACCATGTTGCAATAAGGTAATACTATTATATTCAATTGCATACATTCATGTAATGCAAATTAAACATTAAATAAAAAACACTTCATTTTCAACATTGTATATAAATCCTAAATCTACATTTTTATCTCACATTATTTTAAGCTCATTTATTTTCCTATACTATTTCCATTTCATTTTAAAAATGTCTTGTTTTAATAAGTTACATACAAATTGTTCTATTTCAACCAATACATCTACACAAAATCAAATAAGGTAAACAATTGTTTGCATCAAAATTATTTCAATCTTTCCTCTTCTTAATATGACAATTGTTATCATTTTCAACCAATTATTTGGCGTACCCAATTGCACACCTAAAGTGCAATCGCTAGTTATTTAATGATAATCCTAAATTCCTCTATTTTACACAACTAAAACTTTGTTTTAATTATCAAATTTCTAATTATCCTCACCCTCCCACTTGCAAGGGAATATTCCTCCTTTGCACATTCCTCCAAAAGGGAATATTCCTCCCTATGCACTCATTCAAAATGAAATATCTTTTAACCACTTCCTAATTCTTAGGAAGTATGTTGAGAGAAGATTTGGACAATTGATTAAATTGCTTGATCCTTGTCAACTTTCAACCTTGACCATGGATTGGAATTCTCAATCCATGCCTAATCCTCTCATTTATTTTCATTCCTTGATTAAGCTAATTAATTCTGACCATTAGTTTCACAATTTTACCTATAAATAGACCTCACTTCTATGAAATAGGGATCCACTTTTTAGAGAAAAGTTGTAAGGAAGCTAAGGTAGTGAAACAACTTCCTATACTAATCTTGAGAGGAGAATAATGCAAAAATTTTACAAATCTTTAGTAGTTACAGAAACTTAAACATAAATAAACACAAATATCATGCATACCATGACACGGTGATTTACATGGGGAAAACCCTTTCAAGAGAAAAAACCCATGTTGGAACACAATGATCTACTGAGAGGGGGTTGAATCGGTAGATACTAAAACTTAGCCTTCAAAATCTTTGAGAAAATTATTTCTTTTAGCTCTAAGTACTTTATGCAGAATAACTCATTAAGCCCTTAATGTGTAGATTAACTAAACAAACAAAGAGATAGACACACATTCACATAAAAACCCATAACACCAAATATACTTGGAAAACCTAATATGGGAAAAACCACATTGACCAAGGTTGCTTGAGTCTACTACTCAAATCCAGCGTCACAAATGAAATCTATGTTACAATGTTTTAGGGCTACAACCCAAGGAAGCATAAACTACCTAATTTAGATGCTACAACTTCAACGATGCAACAACACCCTGATTTAGGAGCTACAACTCCAAGGAAGCAACAACTTCCTAGTTTTAGAAGCAACTACTTTAAGGATGCAACAACACCCTGATCTGAGCTACAACTCAGTACATTGAGGAAACCACCTCTGTGATAACAATTTCATATATGCATACATTGGTTTTGAATAACCTATAATGCATCATTACATTCAGTACATTGTTGCACTTACTGCAACTCACACTCTGCTACTGAAGTTGCACTCTCAGCAACACAACCCTGCACATATCTCTTCTACACATAGAACACTCAATGTTCTATCTCTAGCCCTCTCTTTTTTCTCTTTTTCACTTTCACATATACTCACCTAAATGATTATCTGCATTATAGTCTAGGTTACCTTTTCTTACTTTGTCTGCTACAACTCAGTTATTCATTACTCTGTTCAGCTCTCTCTATGCTTGCAGACTACACTCACTACTCACTCACGATAGATACTCTCACATTGGAAATACTCTAATTGTCTTCTTCTTACTTAACTCCACCGACATGCAATCTCTACCTTGAGATACACATCACCATCCAAATTGTACAATCTAGTTACACGCATTGCATCACCACTAAACTCATCTGTTAGGGTTTCCATACTTGTTATCTTCACCAAAAATCTTCCTCTACCTCGAGCCACACACACCACTTTCCATCTCACCATAAAGAGATCCAATAGCATTTACCAATTATTTCCATATCTTGCATCGAGCCACCCAACATTTAATTTGGTTACAGAGAATTTTCTCAAATTAGCTCTCTGTCAACCCTAGAATCTGATTATGCATTCAATACATTTTGTTGTCCATTCGATCTAATTTGATATTGATCCCTCCTACAATCTATGCTACCACCTTGAAGATCAAATCTTCATTTACTTTGGTTGCTTGTGTAGTTGGACAAATTAATTCCTTCTCCTATGTCGATTACCAGTTGTAACCCCTATCACATGGGCCAAACCATTGTAGATCTTCAAGTTTGGATACTGGTCATTGATCTTCTCTCTCACGCCATGATCCTATTCATTTTCAAGCCTTTTAACCATGACCATTGGATAAGCGGTCATTCAAATCCCCATCATCCATCATGCAGCATTCACTTAACATCATGTTGCTTTGTCGAAGAGACATTCACTATAGGCTCACCTACGTCCACCGTTCTCTTTGATCTGTTGCTTGCCTTTCATATGCAAGGTCTATCAATTGCCACACAACTCACAACAAGGATGTGAGTTGTCCATCGATCTTGTTAGCACCTCTAAATTACCACCATTAGATTAGTATTCTTCATATTTGCATTGACGATCTTGTCCATCCATTGACTATCACCTTATGACCATTTTGCATCATTACATCGAAGACTTGCAAACTTCTCTCTCTGATAGACTAATCTCACTTCAACATCTACACGGGCTCACATGTCATCTATCCTCCATGTCATCGCCACCTAATTCGCAACAATGATGTGACTTAGCATATCGAGTAATCGCTCTTTGCCACATGTCAACCTATGTCACAATTGAGTCCCACTAGCTTCTCGACTTATCGCTCTGTCAAAGGGACATCTTTCAGACTCCCACCAATACACCAAAGTCACACCGATGAGATAGTCATCGAGTTATTGATGATACATCTACTCCACTCCCACTGATATGTGGTTGTCATGTCGATACCATTTGTTATTGTATAGAAGTGGTCGCCACGCCATCATGTCACGACATGTCACCATCCACTATCACTTTTCACCACATTTCATCCTTTCATTCGCTTTCTATATGTTCCATCAATTATGCATGTCATCCTTACCTTACTGGGTCCCACAGTCAAAATCATACACTCTTATCGCCATGTCAAAGAGACATGCTTCAAAGTCCTGCCGAACAACCAATGTCTCACTGATGGAAAGGTCATCGAGTTGTCAAGGAGACATCCTTCAATGTCTTTCCAACACCACACTCTCTCACAAATGGTAAGGTCATCGGGTTGTTGAGGAGACATCCTTCAATGTCCTATCAACACCACTCTGTCTCACCAATGGTAAGGTCATTGGCTTGTCGAGGAGACATCCAAACAAGTCTCGCTGATGACCATCAGTCATGCTAATGAAATCCATTGATGACGTCACCTGTCAAGCTCATCACCATGTCACTTCTCTGTAATCCACAACAAGGATGTGGATCACCATTTACTCGATCCTATCATGCCATGTGTCTACATCATCATCATTGTCACCCACATCATTGTGGCTGGGTCCCACTCAAGCACTGCCTTCACATCGGCTTGTCGGAGAGACATTGACAAAAGTATCACTGACGCCATACAGTCTTTCTGATAACGCATCCATACTCCTTGTCACTCCATCAAAGAGACATTCATAGAACTCCTTTCGATGCCCTAGTGTCTCGCCGATGAGATACTCATCGGGCCATCAAAGAGACACCTTCTTGACTCTTGTTGATACACTAGTGTCTCGCCGACAATAAAGAGAACCATCTTCCTTATTACTCATTTAGCTAAGTCGCTAAGTCAGAAGGTTTTGAAACTTGAGAACCTCGCGACATAGGTTAGGAAAACTTGGAACCCTATGAATTCATTCACTTTCTTTGAACTAATGGGAATGTATAACCTTAAAGCGCTAAGCAGAGGGGTCGGTCACCTTCATGGGATGAATGACATAAGTTGTAACTTATGCGGCTGATAACTTGCAATAGGCAGTCACCAACAAAATAGAATTTTTGTTGGAAGACACCATGACTGCAAACACATTAGGGTTAATCTATAAACCTTGATATCACCTGAGAGAAAATAATGCATTTATGGGCGCATCCTTCACTTTCTCTACTTGTAGAGCACATCACTGAAATTCTCTTGAAAAACCCACATAAAATTTGCTACATGTTTACACTTTTTTCTTCTAGAAGAACCCTCTACAACCTCATGTTGATCTTGCAACAAATTGATCAAATTTATAATATTTACAATATATTCACTTTAGCACCATCAACCTGCCCCACACACACACTTCCAGAACAAGATCCACTACTCTCACAATCATCCTCTATCATCATGCCAACAATCTCCCTTGCATGATTTAACTCATCACCTTTTTGATACCTTCATGACATCAATGACAACATTATGTGCTCCTGCATAGGATCATAACACTTCTCCTCAAATCCCCTTTTGACATAAATGACAACATATTCCAACAATCTCCTTCTTTGTCATTGATGGCAAAACTTTAAATGCTCAATGATACCAATTAGCCAATTCAACATTTGTACTAGTATCATCTTTACTTTCTCCTTCTATTGATGATTTCTCCAATGCTCCTCTTTGAGAATTTGCATGGCTTTCTCTCCCTTTGACATCAATGGAAAAGGGATCACTCCTCTAGAAAGCATTTTCCCCCTTTGACAAGTAGTGCAAAGGGTCTAGTTGTTCTCTAATATCCTCCTTTGACTTACTTGTCCTTTGCTCATCCTTATGAGCATCTTCACAACTTTCTCTCTTATGCTCTACTTCGAGCATTACTCACTTCTTCTCCCTCATGCTCAATTCTTTTAAGCACTTGCTTATCCTTTCTCCTCTTCTTTATCACAGGTCACCATACTGTTGTAGCCTTCACTTTTGCTTAACAATAGCAAAGGGATTTAGCTCCCCCTTTCACTGATACCAATTGAAAACATTTTTTTCTCTCATGCTAATTGTTGCATTCAACCTTTTTACTACAATGGCAATACCATATGCTTCAACTGCATTGTACCAATTAAAAAATATATATCTGATGCCAGTTGAAGTGCCATTACATGCTCAACGCCAATCAAGTCTGATATCAATTATAGATATTCTAATTCATGCTTTGTACCAATTGATATCATATACTTGACACCAATTGATGATATCATGCCCTGATACTGATTATCATTCTGATACAAATTGTGAATGTGCTCACTTTATGCTATGTTCCAATTGATATCTAGGACTGCATTGTATCAACTGTAACACTGATTTGATACAAATAGTAGCTCTCCTTTAGACCTTGCTCCATTTTCCACTAGCTTCATTTTAGAGGCTTTGTACCAACTAACCTTTTCTAAACCAATATGTAATGGTCTGATACCAATTTAAAACAAATGTACAAAACATTTTCCTTTTATCCATAACTCTTCTTCTTGCATACAAGAAGCATTTCTATTAACAAAGCATCTACACCACTTTTTCTTCAATGAGTGATACCAATGGTTGATATCAATTTCTGCAGCTAACTATCCACTTTTCTACTTATGTTCTTACCCTATGACGAGTATTTCAAAGAGAAAGAATGTGACCATAAATATGCAACCATCAAGTCATTAGAAATTTGTAAAACATGTTTTACCTGACTTGATCTCCTTCTTCATATCTAGGGATGAAATGAAACACCAATTTAGCTCCCCTTGGACTCATTCCCTATCACTATAAATTAGCGATGTGAGGCAAAAGCAACCTTATGGAGCACTACCTGCCAGTCTTTCTCTCTCCATAATTTCTTTGATTTTTTCTCTATCTAACCAACCTTCCTCTCAGGAATAATGTGAACCATTGTTCACCTTGGGGGACATATTCCTTTTCTCACTATATTCTTTTGGTCTTACATGATTCATTTTACAATGTTTCACAAAGTGACCAAAATTGTGGCAGTTAAAAAAACATCACACCCATGTCTACAATAGGAGCAAATGAATTTATATGCATATGTTTTGTGCTCCTACTAGGTGCAGCCCTACAATCTCTAGCTCTAAGACCATACTGATTACAAGCATAGCAGTAACCATTAAAACATGGGGAGTACCTAGTCATAGTGTTCCTCTGAAAATGAGGAGGAGGTCTTCTTTGATTTGGCTTCTTCATGTATCTCATCCTAGTAAATTCTCTTGAATCAGCTCCCATAACATTTTGTCTTTTTCTTGGATGCCTTGGGACTGTTTTCTCCATCTTCTTATATGTTGCAGTCATCTTCTTCAACTTAGCAATAGTATCCTTTTTTGGTGTCTTCATCTCAGCAGTGGCAAGCTTCTTTTCTTCTTTTTATTTCTTCACTCCAACAGTGTCTTTTTCTAATCTTCCATTTCCAAAGGTATTTTCTTTGGAACAACTCGTGCAGCCTTCCTATTTCTTTGTGCACCTACTTTCTTCTGCTCTAAATCTTCCATATAAGTTTACAGAAGTACTGGTAGAGTAACTCATTCCTTTCTCAAATCCAAGGCCAACCTTCTCTTTAGGTTTTGATGGCTTTTGTGATCTAACTAGTTCATCAAGTATCTCAGATCCACCCTTCAACTTTAGGCCTTTGTCAATCTGCTCCTTGGCTTCTTCTAACTCCTTTCTCAGAGAAACTATCTCTGCTTCTAGCTTCATGCACCCATCTGATTTAGAATGAAGTTCAGATTTAACTACATCTTCTATCCTCTTAGCTTCCTCAACTTTTGTTTTCAAACTAACTATCATTTGATCGGATTCTTCAAGGATTTTAGTCAATCTATCTATCTCTTTCTGAGAATGCATATTTTGTTCTTCATTCACTTTCTTCAAACTTTTAACCTCATTTAGAGCACAAATGAGTTTTCCTTCAAGGTTCACTTCTTCTTCTTTACCAGAGCTTTCAGCTTCTTCATCTTTATTAGACCTCTCAATCTCTTTATCAAAGGTCATTGGAAATGGGTCAACCCCATAGAAACTTCCATGTTCATCATCTGATCTACCATTTACATTAGATGACTCACTTTCTTTTCTTGTGTGCAAATTATTTTTACTATTCTTTTCCTTGTCAGAATCATTTACTTCATCATAAAAACATTTAGAAACAAAATGATTATGATTACCTCTATGTTTCCTAAATCCATTTCTTGATCTTCTGAAGGAATCAACTTGCTCTTCATTGGGCTCTTGTGATCTAGATGTAGATGTTTCTTCTTCATCATATCTTGTTGCAACTTCACTTGTACTCAGAATTTTAGATTCACTTTCATATTTCTAAGTCAATGCCTTCATTTCCTTTTTACCATGCTCTTCATACATTCTCTTCAACTTGTTCCAGACTTCTTGTGTTGTTTGACAACATTTACATGACTTTAACCAACACAAAACTTGACAATCCATAAAGAATTATATCTCTTGTTGTAGCATTATCCTCATACGCCTTCCTTTCATTTTAAATTATTGGAGGTCTAGCAGGAATGGTATATCCATTTACGACTGACACCCAAACATCAAATCCTATGGATCCCAAATATCCTTCCATTAATGAGCTCCAAAAAATATATCTTGATCCATCAACGATAGGTCCATCATATGCAAGTAAACTTTCCTAACTAACCATTGTGTTCACCTTATCCAAGATATACCCGAGCTGATTAAGCTTCTCCTAGGGAACCTAGGGCTCTGATACCAATTGTTGGAACACAATGATCTACTGAGAGGGGGGTGAATCAGTAGATACTAAAACTTAGCCTTCAAAATATTTGTGTAGATTATTTATTTTAGCTCTAAGTACTTTATGTAGAATAACTCATTAAGCCCTTAATTTTCAAATTAACTAAACATATAGATAGATAGACACACATTCACACAAAAACCCATAACACCAAATATATGTGGAAAACCTGATATGGGAAAAACCATGGTGACCAAGGTTGCTTGAGTCTACTGCTCAAATATAGCATCACAAATGAAATCTTTGTTGTACAATATTTTAGGGCTACAACCCAAGGAAACATCAACTACCTAATTTAGAAGCTACAACTTCAAGGATGCAACAACACCCTGATTTAGGAGCAACAACTCCAAGGAAGCAACAACTCCCTAGTTTTAGAAGCAACTACTTTAAGGATCCAACAACACCCTGATCTAAGCTACAACTTAATACATTGAAAAAACCACCTCTGTGATAACAATTTCATATATGCATACATTGGTTCTGCCTAACCTATAATGCATCATTACATTCAGTATATTGTTGCACTTACTGCAACTCACACTCCTCTACTGAAGCTGCACTCTTAGCAACACAAATTTTCACATATCTCTTGTGCACATAGAACACTCAATGTTTTATCTCTAGCCCTCCCTTTCTGCTCTTCTGCACTTTCACATATACTCACCTAGATGATTATCTGCATTACACTCTAGGTTACCTTTTCTTACTCTGTCTGCTACAACTCAGCTATGCATTACTCTATTCAGCTCTCTATATGCTTGTATACTACACTCACTACTCACTCATGGCAAATACTCCCACATTGACAATTCTTTGATTGTCTTCTTCTTGCTTAACTCCACTGACCTACAATCTCTACCTCGAGATACACATCACCTTCTAGATTGTACAATCTGGTTACACGCATTGCATTGCCACTAAACTCATCTTTTAGGGTTTCCATTTGTTATCTTCACCATAAAGCTTCCTCTACCTCAAGCCACACACCACTATCCAGCTCGTTATAAAGAGATCTAATAGTGTTTACCAGTTATTCCCATATCTTGCATCGAGCCACCCAACATTTAATTTGGTTACATAGAATTTTCCCAAATTAGCTCTCTGTCAACCCTAGAATCTAATTATGCATTCAATACATTTTGTTGTCCATTCAATCTGATTTGATATTGATCACTCCTACAATTTGTGCTACTGCCTTGAAGATCAAATCTTCATTTACTTTGGTCACTTGTCCAATTGGACCAATTAATTTGTTCTCCTATGTCGGTTACCAATCGTAACCCCTATTCACACGGTTTAGACCATTGTAGATCTTCAAGTTTGAATACTAGTCTTTGAGATCTCTCATGCCATGATCCTATTCATCTTCAAGCCTTTTAATCCTGACCATTGGATAAGTAGACGTTCAAATCCCCATCGTTGATCATGCAACATTCACTTAACATCATGTTGCTTTGTCAAAGAGACATTCACTACAGTCTCACCTACATCCACCGTTCTCTTCGATATGTTGCTTGCTTGTCATACACAGGGTCTATCGATTGCCACACAACTCACAATAAGGATGTGAGTTGTCCATTGATCTTGTCAACACCTCTAAATTACCACCGGTGGATTAGTATTCTTTAGATTTACATTGATGATCTTGTCCATCCATTGACTGCCACCTTATGACCATTGTGCATCATTACATAGAAGAGACTTGCAAACTTCTCTCTCTGATAGACTAATCTCACATTGACATCTACACAGGCTCACATGTCATCTATCCTCCATGTCATCTCCACCTAATTCATAAAAATGATGCAACTTAGCATATCGAGCAATCACTCTTTTCCACCTGTCAACCTACATCACAATTGGGTCCCACTAGCTTCTCGCCTTATCGCTCCATAAGAGGGACAAATTTCAAACTCCCACGGATACATCAAATTCACACCGATGAGATATCCATTGGGTTATCAATGAGACATCTACTCCACTCCCACTGATATGGGGTTGTCATGCTGATACCATTTACTATTGTAGACAAGTGGTCCCCACGCCATCGTATCACCACATGTCACCATCTACTATTGCTTTCCGCCATGTGTCATCCTTTCATTCACTTTCTAGTTGTTCCATCGATGCACGTCATCCTTACCTTACTGGGTCCCACAGTCAGCATCATACTCTCTTATCGCCATGTTGAAGAGACATGCTTCAAAGTCCTACCAAACAATCGATGTCTCACCAATGGAAAGGACATTGGGTTGTTGAGGAGACATCCTTCAATGTCCTATCAATACAACATTGTCTCATCGATGGTAAGGTCATCGGGTTGTCAAGGAGACATCCTTCAATGTCCTATTCACACCACTATGTCTCATTGATGGTAAGGTCATCGATTTGTCGAGGAGACATCCGAAAAGGTCTCGTTGATGACCATCAATCATGCCGATGAAATCCATTGATGACGTCACCTGTCTAGCTCATCTCCATGTCACTACTCTATAATCCACAACAAGGATGTGGATTACCATTTACTCAATCCCGTCATGCCATGTATCTGCATTGTCATCATTGTCACCCATGTCATTGTGACTGGGTCCCACTCAATCATTTCCTTCACATTGCCTTGTTGGAGAGACATTGACAAAAGTCTCACCAACGCCATACAGTCTTGTCAATAACACATCCATGCTCCTTGTTGCTCCATTGAAGAGACATTCATAGAACTCCCTTCGATGCCCTAGTGTCTCGCCAATGAGATACTCATCAGACCATTGGAGAGACACTTGCTTGACTCCTACCAATACACTAGTGTCTCGCTGACAATAAAGAGAACCCTCTTCCTTATTACTCATTTAGCTAAGTCGCTAAGTCGAAAGGTTTCAAAACTTGAGAACCCCACAACATAGGTTAGGAAAACTTGGAACCCCATGACTTCATTCACTTTCACCAAACTGATGGGAATGTAAAACCTTAAAGCACTAAGCAGAGGGGTCAATCACCCTCACGGGATGAATGACATAAGTTGTAACTTATGTGACCAATAACTTGTGATAGGCAGTCACTGACAAAATAGAATTTTTGTTATACAACACCATAACTGCAAACACATCAGGGTTTAGATCTGTAAACCCTAATATCACCCAAGAGTAGAAATAATGCATTTATGGGTGCATCCTTCACTTTCTTTACTTACAGAGCACATCATTGGAATGCTCTCGATAAACATGCATCAAATCTGCTACTTGTTTACACTTTTTTCTTCTAGAAGAACCCTTTGCAACCTTATGTTAATCTTGCAACAAATTGATCAAATTTATAATATTTGCAAGATATGCACTTTAGCACCATCAACCTGCCCCACACACACACTTCTAGAACAAGATCCACTGCTCTCACAATCATCCTCTGTCATCATACCAACAATCTCCCTTGCATGATTTAACTCATCACCTTTCTGATACCTTCATGACATCAATGACAACATTATATGCTCCTGCACAGGATCAACACACTTCTCCTTTGATCGCCTTTTGACATCAATGACAACATATTCCAACACTCCACACTTCAAAAGCCACACAATATATTATTCATCAATCACAAAGATTAAAATATACTTGCAGAGCAAGCTTCTCACAGGAGTATCACCACTTAGAGATTCAGAAACAACACGACCGCTATCAAACTCTTAGAATACATCACTCTCTACCGCAGTCGTAATACAATTCCCTCATAAAATAGGGTTACATTGTAGGGAAATACAAGCCAATAAATTATCTACCATTAGATCTAAAACCTAATAACGAATGATCTAGATTTACAATACATCATTATTAAATGTATGTTGACCATTTTAGAAGTTTCTTGAAAAAGTTAACATGCTCACATTTTTTTCTTTGCTGCCATTGTATACACCTATTAGTGTAACTAGGAAATTATATAAATATATATACATCCTGTAGGACCCTAAATCTGCATTTGATCAAAAACACAAACCATTAGTATTGTTAGTAAACCAAAGCAAACCAAAAGATCCCCTATAAGATTCATTTAATCACAAGAATGATGCCAAAGAAACAAGCAAACATAGAAGGGCATCATTCTAATGAATCAAATTAGCATCTTATAGTGGATTGGTGTCACATGTGCTAGTGACCCTTTCCCAACCCTTGATCAAAGCTTAAATTGTGTAAATGATGGAGATGATGGAGTGAAATGGACAAGATCAAATCTCAAATGAAGAGAGTAACCTTGCATAAAATTGTGAAGGATTTGCTCAAAGATGAAGCACCTATTTAAAGATTTTCAAAATGCCAAGTGTTGAAGAGGGACCAATGTGGGATCAAAAACAAGCCAATGAGTTGAGGACACTTGTCATCATGTGATTAGTTGATGTATATGCAAGATTTGGGAAGAGTGCCCAAGAGGGGGAATTTTTGAATTCAAATTTGCAATAAATTTTGAGAGGGGACAAGAAGAAGAGCAATAAATGCCCCGTTTGACTTGTCATGTTGAAAAATGAGGTTTTAATAAATCAATAAAATTGATTTATTGTGCAAGTGGCTAGATCTAGATAATGCAAGTGGGATGGGATTAACATTAGATTAGGATTAGATGATGATTATGCTGATTAATGCTGATTAGATGATTTGACTTTCAAGACTTTGATAATTGATTTATTTAAATCAGAAAATGATGGAATATGATTTAGAATTTGATTTAAATGAAGTCCTGATTTATTTGATGAATGGAATATGATTATGCATGATGTAAATTTGACATGTCTACACATCCTATCAACAATAAATCATATATAATTTCAAGGTTGAGACACATTTTCCCAAAAAATATCCCACTTTTTGAACACCTTTCAAGAGCAACGTGAGGGTGTAAACATCGTCTCTTTAATTTCCAAGGGCTGAAAGGCCCATAGTCTCTTAACACCATGTGAACTTCTCTATGCTCATAGGCTTAGTTAAAGAATCAACAACATTCATCAAAGTCTCTACCTTAATTAGCTTCACCTTTTCATCTTCGACCATATCTCTAACAAAATGAAACTATACATCAATGTGCTTGGTCCTAGAATGAAATATCGGGTTCTTGGCTAGGCATATCACATAACTGTCACTGCACCTTGTTTTATTCTAATATTTGAACACGGTCCTTTAAGCCAAATGGATTCTTTACAAGCATGAGTAGCTATCATATACTCTATTTCAGTAGTGGACAAAGCAACCATAGCCTGTCACATACTCTTCCAACTAATTGCACCACTAAATAAAGTAAACACATAAGCACTGGTGGATTTTTTGCTATCAACATCACCTGCCCAGTATGAATCCAAATATCCATGAATATCAAGGGAAATCATTTCTTGAGTCATATTACTATGATAACATAAGGAATAATCTGAGGCACCGCAAAAATATCTGAAGACTCTTTTAATTGCATCCCAATGAACTCTACCAGGATTAGACATATATCTGGAAAGAACTCCCACTGGTTGGGCAATGTCTAGTCTAGTACAAACCATGGCATACATCAAACTTCCAATTGCACTCTGGTAAGGCACTCTGCTTATGTCTTCCATCTCCGATGGGGATGTTGGACAATATGAAGTAGATAACTTTGTTCCAACTGAAACATGAACACACAATGGTCTACAATCCTGCATATCAAACCTCTGTAAAATTGAATTCACATACTTAATTTGTCCAAGCCATAGCTTTTTTTTCACTCTATCTCTTTTAATTTGCATGCCAAGAATGTGTTTAGCTGCACCAAGATCTTTCATTTTAAATTTAGCTGCAAGTTGAGATTTTAGTTCTGAAATCATACATTTCCCTCTACCAATAAATAACATATCATCAACATATAATGCCATAAACAAGAAATGATCACCATACGTTTTATAAGAAACAAAATGATCTGATTTAGAACGCTCAAATCCCAAACTCAACACATATGTATCAAATTTTTGGTACCACATCCTAGGACTCTGTTTTAAGCCATACAAAGATTTTTTCAATTTGCAAACCAAATTACTTTTACCTTTCATCATGTAGTTCTCTGGATGTGTCATATAAATATCCTCCTCCAAATCACCATGAAGGAAAGTAGTTTTCACATCCATTTGCTCAACCTATAAATCATAAGCAGTAGCAATAGAAAGAAAAAATCTAATGGATGTCAATTTTGCAACAGGAGAAAATATCTCACCATAATCAACACCCTCAACTTGAGAGTAACCCTTCACAACCAACCTTGCTTTGTACTTCTCAATACCTCCATCTGAACCAATCTTTTTCTTGAACACCCATTTGCAGCCAACAAGTTTTCATCCTTCAAGAAATGGTATAATATCTCATGTATCATTCTTTTTCAAATATGTCATTTCTTCATCCATAGCAATCTTCCAAGATTCTGCATCATTCATACTTAGTGCCTCTTCTACAGATCTGGGTTCATCCATGTTAGTATTCAAAGCAAAAATACATCTCCAATCATTAGGTGAATACTTTTCAGGTGGTTGTCTATGCCTTGTAGACCTACGAACAAGCTGAGCTGGAGGTTCTTCCTCCTCTTCTGAAGATCTAGAGCTAGATGAGCTCTCCTCAACTTCTTGTCTAGATCCTTAGGCCTCGATTCAACTTTCTCATGTGTAGAAGGAAATTGAATTGCATCTTGTTTACTTTGTTATGGCTGCAATGTAACAGAAGAAGGCTTAGTTTCTCTAAAAATAACAATTCTACTATGTATTACCTTTTGTGCAACAAGATCCAAAGCTTGTATCCTTTCACACCATAACTGTATCCGATGAAGATACATTTCACAACCTTTTTCTTCAACTTTGTTTGCTTCTCCTTTGGCACATGTGCATATGTCTCGCAACCAAAAACTCTGAGATGTCTTAATGAAGGCTTGTTGACCATGCCTCTATAGGCATCTTATCAATAAGAGTTGATGTAGGAGACCTGTTAATCAGGTAACAAGCAATGGCAACAGCTTCAGCCCAAAACCTTTTTTCTAGGCTAGCACCACTCAATATACTCCTAGCCTTCTCCATCAGTGTCCTATTCATTCTTTTTGCAACTCCATTGTATTGTGGAGAATACAAATTTTTCTTTTGTCTATGAATACCACAATATCTACAAAATCTATCAGAATCGTTAGAGAAAAATTCACCACCATTATTAGTCCTCAAACATTTTATTTTCTTTCTAGTCTGCAACTCAACCATTGCTTTGAATTCTTTAAATCGATTGAAAACTTCAAATTTAATCTTTAGAAAATATACCCGTGTCCTACTATAATCATCAATAAATGAATCCTACTATAATCATCAATAAATGAAACATAATGTGTGGATTTACCAATCGAAGGAACATCTACAAGACCAAACACATCAGAATGAATAAGATCCAATACACCTCAAGATTTATGAGAACTCAAGTAAAACTAGACGCAGTTTTGCTTTCCATAAATGTAATGCTCACATAAATCAAATTCAAGATTACAATCAAACAAACAATCAAAAAGGTTTTTATTTTTCAAGGTCCTTAGACCCTTTTCTCCAATGTGGCCAAGTCTCTGGTGCCATAACATAGTTTTCTTTGCAAGTAACTTCGTTTCAAAAGAAAGAGCACCCTTGGGTACTCAAAATCCATGACCATCTGTTGAAGGTGAAACCCTCACTTCTTCCACAAACTTTCTTTTCACATATAAGTACTATTGCACTCAATAGTGCATGCATCAATATTATACAATGTGCCATATTTGATGCCTATAGTAATCACCATAACACCTTTGACCATCTTGCATCCTACATCAAAAATACTACCTACAAACCTACATCTATTAGTCTTCCCATAGATAACAAATTTTGTGTTAATCTAGGGATATGCAACACACCATTATCCTTTTTATTCTACCATCAAGAAACCTGATTTTAACCTTACCACAACCAACAATGTCTAAATGAGAATCATCACCCAAGTACACCTTACCACCATCAAATTCTTCATATTTAGTAAACCAATCTCTATAAAAAAGGTCATATGAAAAGATGCACCTTAGTCAATTAACCATGCATCATTACCTACACGAGTTGCCAAAGTTGTAATTAATGTGTCACCATCTTCCTTCTCAGACTCGAAATCAGAATCAAATTTCTTTTTCTTCTTCTTTTCTTCTTTGCATTCCTTACTAACATGTCCAGGATTACCGCAGCTCCAACAAATAAATTTGGACTTTCCAGGAGATTTAGATCTCCCCTTAGACTTGGATTTGTCACTCTTCTCATTCTTCTTGTCTTTTTCCTTAGGTTTTCCATAAACATTCAAGGCCTCCTTGGTAGTGATGGATACCTTCATCCTCATCTCTTCAGAAAGAAAATGACCCACCACATCTTCAATCTTCAATATAATAGAAGTACTCCCAATAACCATAACAAGAGAATCCCACGAATCAGGAAAAGAACAAAGCAAGATCTAACATTTCTCTTCCTCGTCCATTTTGACACCAACTAATGCCAATTGAGCCACCAACATATTGAATTCTTCTAGGTGGTTTGTGATTCCTCCACCCTCTTCCATCTCAATGAATACAGTTTTTTCCTTAAGAAAATCTTGTTCACTAAAGATTTGGCTTGATACATCACACCAAGCTTCTTCCATAGTTTATGTGCAAAGGTCTCCTCATGGACATTAATTAAAATAGAGTTTGTTAAGCACAATCTGATTAGACCCTTGGCTTTATGGTCCATAACATCATATTGAACAGCTTGAGTAGGATCTGCAGGCCTCGAAACATTGTCATCAATAGCTTCCACATTTCAAAATTATTTCCAAAAAAAATCTCCACCTCTATTCTCCCTTATGAACTTTCCATTTGAAAATTCCTCCAACAAGATCACAAAGTGTCCTCTACACAAGCTCCCACTCAAATCTGGATTAGTTCAAAATACTCAACAACCCACAACTAAAACCTAAGGTGATCAAGCTTTGATACCACTTGTAAGGAAGCTAAGGTAGCAGAACAACTTCCTACACTAATCTTGAGAGGAGAATAATTCAAAAGTTTTATAGATCTTTAACAGTTACAAAAACTTAAACACAAATAAACACAAATATCATGTATACCACAACACAGTGATTTACGTGGGGAAAACCCTTTCGAGAGAAAAATCCCACACTCCAAAATCCACCCAATATATTATTCAGCAATCACAAATATTACAATATACTTACAGAGAAAGCTTCTCAAAGGAGTATCACCACTCATAGATCTAGAGACAACACGACCGCTATCAGACTCTTAGAATACATCACTCTCTATCACAGTTCGTAATACAACGCCCTCATAAAATAAGGTTACATTCTAGGGAAAGACATGCCAACAAAATATCTACCATTAGATCTAAAACCTAATAACAAATGGTCCATATTTACAATACATCATTATTTAATGTATGTTGGCCATTTTATAAGTTTGTTGAAAAGTTAACACGCTCACATTTTGCTATTTGTTGCCATTGTATACACCTATCGATGTAACTAGGAAATTATATATATATAAATATATATACATCCTATCAACAATAAATTGTATACAATTGCAAGGTTGAAACACATTTTCCCAACAAAAGTTACTATAGTGAAATTTAGAGGAATCATCTTGAGCATTTTAAGCATTTTAGCATCATCTTAATTAGTTTAAATGCATCCATTTTAGCTTAATTTCCATTAATGGCTACCATCTTTGAGCATTTCTTCCACCTAGCTTAGTTTGCATGCATCTCCATTAGCATTTAGAATTACCATTTTAGCATTTAAGCATTCAATATCCATGTTAATCTAGCTTTGCATTCATGTTTAGCTCACATTTCATCAATTTCATCAACTTTTGTCAATAAAACTCCCTTTGAAGGCTTGTTTATCCAAGGGATTTCCCGAAAGGGTTGCATTCCACATCATATGCAACACCACTCCTCCAATGGAATGAAGTTTGGGTCTTTAGAATAGGTTTTCATTATTCATTTCTTGTTGTTTGTGTTTAATGGCTTCCTTTTTTAATGGTTTTCAAGAATTTCATTGGGATTATAGCTTAACTGACCTAATATAACTTAAATTTGTATGTTTCTGGTAGATTTAGGCCATGTTATGATTATAGTCACAACTTTGTTATTCTATTTGGGATTATTCTTGTTATTTGTTTGTTACTTGTTAAACCCATAAGTGCCAGATAATGCACATGGTTTGCAATCATTCTCATGTATAAATTTCTCTCATAATACAATATTGAGGATGCCTTTGGCTTTCAAATCTTTGATAATATTTTTTGTAACTAAATATATTATTGTATAAGTATATATCAAGGTCTCTATGGAATCTTGACTAAACTTATTGATGACATTAGAAGACAATATCATTTA
>VDFB02164280.1:0-13592 GCA_007258455.2 Sequoia sempervirens
AAATGTTGAAATTGAAGATGTTGAACATGATATTCAAATTGGGTATGAAAATATTGAAATTGATAATGAAAATGTTCAAGGTAAAAATGTTGGATTCGAAGATGTTGAATATGGTGTTGAAATTGGGAATGAAATTATTCAAATTGAAGGTGAAAATGTTGGAAATGAAGATGTTGAACATAATATTGAACTAAGTGTAAATTATGTTTCACCAATTACATGAGAAATGAAGAACCTTGTGTGGAAGAAAGACATATTCCAAACTGAAGACCTTCAAAAACCCCTAAATGGTTAATTGAAATTGATGAGAACATTATAAACAATTTTGAAGGCAAGAGGTCAACACGAACTGTTTAGTTGTGGGCTAGAAGAATTTTCATACAATATTTTAGCGATATGACATTGACCGAGCAATGCCAAATTTTTGTACAATTGATAAAGATGCAAAAGATTAGACCTTTGCTTGCCAAATTGAAGATTCGTGTGCACAAGAAGACCGAAAAAAATTATATTATTGTCAAAAATATTTTTAATGCTCTCAAGTCTATTGGAAAAATAACAAGTAAAAGGATAAGAAAGTTGCTCAGAGAGTCATTACAACTACCCTAGTAAGCCATAAATTGAAAAAGGCTCGCTTTATGAGACAAACTTTTATTGATTTTGACATAAATCATAAAACTTTGGATAGAGCACTTGCAAGAAGAGAAAGAATAGATGATCCTCTTCAAAATGATACATGGGATTTTTTTGGGAGGATTCCACATGTTGATAAGAAGCTAGCTGATAATGTAAAGCAAGTAATTCAACAATTTTGGCATGACAACTCTAGAGTATCACCCAATGCAAAGGATGTTTTAAAGTTAAGAATTGGAAATCAAGACCATACAATGCATCCTAAACATTTCTTGGAATCAACCCAACCAATGTTGTTCAAAATTTATTGAAACACATCCAAATATGGAAATCTAGCAAAGGAATTTTTGAGGTTTGAAGCCATTTTATTGTATGCCCTCTTAAAATTTGTAATACTTGTTGTTAAAATACCATGGGGAAGTTTCAATGTACCATGAACTATTATATATATCCCATTCTACTTTGCATACTAATGAAATGTTGTAGGAGTGTGGTGCAATGCATCTTCGAGAAATCATCAAGGGACTTGTTAGATCTTTTTATGCTCTAGAGATGATGGTTGTTTTCTATAGAAATAATGATTGTTTAATGCAAAGTGCTCACAATGGCGGTGGCTTGTCAGGTTTTTTCAATGTTTTTCATGAGGGGTTGAGAACATGAATTTGGAAAGAAGCTTGTTGAGAAAAAGAGATATGAGATAGTCAAATATACTTTGCAGAGTGGAGGTGAAGGTTCTAGATGTGAGTTGGTTTCAAAAGAATATAGTGTTGCTGATTTTATTTCAGATTTTAAGGACAATCTCTTCTACAAGTATGCAAGGAATAGTCATAGGTATCAGTGGTTGGATCAACAATTTAGAATGTGTAAGGACTCTTTTCCGATTGGCACTATTATATCAGTGGTTGATTTTGCAGAAAACTACACATTGCAACCACAAAATGAGGTGCAATCTTAGTATTACAATTCCATTCAAATTGCTATATTTGTCCACATAACATTTAGACATGCACTTGATAGTACAGAGGAGAATCAAAAGATAATACGAAAGTATCATTTTTATATGAGTGATGATAGATCTCACTCATCCAAGTATGTCCAACATTGTTTTGAGATTTTTTTTGAGTTCTTGCAGGAGCATGATATAGCAATGGGCCGACATCTCATTTGGTTAGATAACTACACAAGTCAATTCAAGAATGCTCGTATGTTTTATTGGTTGAGTAGAATGCATGTAGAGAGGGGTGTACCTCATATTTGGAGGTTTTTTGAAGCTGGGCATGGGAAAGGGGAGAACGATGGAGCAGGTGCATGTGTAAAAAGAGCTCCAGTTAAGGAGCAATTGAATATTTTAGGAGAAAAAATTAGTGATGCACGTTCTATTGTTGATTGGTGTAGTTCAACATTGTCATAGGGAGGGACACTTGATTCAACAGTGCGAAGATGCTTTTGGTTGGTTGAGGAGGGTACAGTGGGAGGCAGATTGGATTGTCATACAATCAAAGATTCTTCAAAGATGCATTCATTTGAAACTTAGATGCAAGCACATGGACCATTTGAACACGAGATTTGGATTGTTTTTGTCAGAGTTGTATTCAGTGCGAGTGGGATCAATGCGAGTCAAGTGAGTGGGTGGATACATGGGTTCCACAGTATCTAACTCCATTATCTCAAACAATATCCATGATAAATGACATAATGGAAAGTTCAGTTGATTACGACCGACTTTCAAATCTACTATAGCCAGGACATGTTTTTGCAGTTATTGCACCACAGGGGAATGAAGAGAGATCAAACTATTGGTTGGCTCGATGTGTGTAGGTAAAGCATAAGCTAACACAACCGACGAAAGATGATGATGGGTTCATGTATCCTACAGGTTCAGTTGTGGTTGCAGGAACTTGGTTGCGAACATATATGGTTAGAAAGAATGGCATACCTGCATTTGAAGACTATGAGAAACACAAAACCATTCTCATGTATTCGCACCTTGTTATAGCAACAAATGTTAAGTTGTTCAAGCATCATGCTAGACCAAAGACAAAACAACTATGGACACTTAGTAATATTGATCATGAAGCAATATTAGATACTCTTAAGCAAAGAGATGACCCTTCAGGCACACTTGAATAGCATTTTCAAGAATGGAAGGTACAATGCTTAGGTTCATTATGGTTAAGTTCATTATAATTTAATATAGATTTGCTAGTCTAACCATCTTTTCTATTATGACAATATAGATTTCTCGCTTTGACAAATTTTATGCATATTTTGGCACACTGATCATGGACCTCACAAGCAATAGCTTCTCGATCCTTTCTGAGAGGTATACAGAAAGATTACAATAATATAGATTGGTTATTCAAGAATTTTCATAGTTTGCATTACCAATTCACCATCATTCAAAGCTGTTTAGATTATCATAGATTTGTTAGTCTAACCATCTTTTTCTATTGTGACAATATATATTTCTCATTTGAAAAATTTTTTATGAGATATTTCGGCATGATTGATCATGGACCTGCTTGCTACACACAGTCGGCTTCGATCCTTTTCTCAGAGGTATGCTAAAAGATTATAGTAGTATAGATTGGTTATTCTAAGTATTTTATATAGTTTTATTACCAATTCATTCAAAGTTATTTAGATTAATATAGATTTATTAGTCTAACCATATTTTCTATTGTGACAATATAGATTTCTCATTTGACAAATTTTGTGATATTTTTGGCATGATTGATCATGGACCTGCTGCAACAATAGCCAGCTTTGATCCTTTTGGAGAGGTATGTGAAAGATTACAGTAATATAGATTGGTTATTCTAAGCATCTTTTCTCTTGTATGTAGCTTAACTGCTAGCTTGATGGTTTGTACAGGTGCTTGTTAGTCCAGAATGTGAACATACTACTCTTGTGGAAGACTATGCCCTGAATGCCTCTAATAAGAAAATTTTGTAAAATTCCAATTTGGAAATGTGAAACAATGTAAGAAGGCCATAACTGTGTATTGAGACAATTCTATAGTAACTTATTGTAATTAATCGAGCTACAACCGGAGGTTTTCTTCCTAGTTCTTTCCTACCGGTATGCTCGTTTGAACCAGGTTTTGTAATATCTCCTATTTATATATAATAAATTACAGTGGCTTGACACTTTTTCCCAAAAAAATTAAAAAATGTCATGTGAAGGTCATTTCCAATGTAATTGAGTCTTTAATCTAGCAAAGTGGAAACAAGGTATTTGGGTGTGCATAATGTTCAAGCTGATTGAGTAAGAGTTTTCTGATGCATGAGCCAAGTGGCTTTAAACAACACAATTACAATTAAAGATGACGTTGTTATAACCTGCACAAGATTGATCCAACCTTTTAGCACTTATAATTACAATTACAACACAATCTTGCTACCTTTTAGCACTTTCGACTCGTAAGGGAAATCATCGGTCCAATGTAGCTCAGAGTGATTTGGAGTATTTGGGTGCAAAAGAGGATCATCCTTGGTGTAAATGTACCCATACAGACATATTGGAATAGTCTGTTTGGTTGTATGAGTTGAGGAATGAAAGTTGCACCACTTTGCAACTTTACACTGCTTGCATCTAGCAACTTTTCCCTCCACTGAAAAGTCATCACCACAGGAAAACGCCTTCAAGATAGCAAAAACCAAGAGAGGTTTTCGTCGATGGTCCCAACACGATCTCTTAGCCTCTGACGAAGAGTCTATATGCCCCATGGTCTCCGAGAAATAGCCCTTCAAATATTGCTTCCTTTTAGCACTTTGGACTCTTAAGGGAAATCGTCGGTCCAATGTAGCTCGGAGTGATTCGGCGTATTTGGGTGCAAAAGAGGACCATCCTTAGCATAAACGTACCCATACAGATGTGTTGGAATAGTCTGTTTGGTCGTACGAGTTGCGGAATGAAAGTTGCACCATTGTGCAACTTTACACTATTTGCATCTGACAACTTTTCCCTCCACTAAAAAGTCATCACCACAGGAAAACGCCTCCGAGATAGAAAAAACTGAGAGAGGTTTTTGTAGATGGTCCCAACATGATCCTGTAGCCTTTGACAGAGAGTCTGTATGCCCAACTGCCTCAGAGAAATAGCCCTTCAAATATTGCTGCCTTTTAGCACTTTGGACTCTTAAGGGAAATCGCCGGTCCAATGTAGCTCAGAGTGATTTGGCGTATTTAGGTGCAAAAGAGGACAATCTCTAGCGTAAACGTACCCATACGGACGTGTTGGAATAGTTCGTTTGGTTGTAGGAGTTGCGGGATGAAATTTGCACCACTTTGCAACTTTACACTGCTTGCATCTAGTAACTTTTCCCTCCACTGAAAAGTCATCACCACAGGAAAATGCCTCTGAGATAGAAAAAATTGAGAGAGGTTTTTGTAGATGGTCCCAACACAATCCCATAGCCTTTGATTGATAATTTGTATGCCTCACAGTCTCTGAGAAATATCCCTTCAAAAATTGTTGTCTTTTAGCACTTTGGACTCTTAAGGGAAACTAGTGGGCAATAGAGTTAACTTCTTCACAAACTTGGTTTGAAGTAATTTAATTCTTTTTTTTTGCATTTGAGAGACATTTTGACTAGAGGTCGGTCTATGAGCCCTATTCTATGATATTACAAAAAGGTATTGTGTACCTATATTAAGCTACCACTCTCAATATCATACAAATTGAACCCTAGCATCAATAGACTCTGTATATCAAGCTACCACAATTTTGTTGATGTTAGCAGCTTCGTCGATCTCTTCCAGCCGTTCCAGCACATGATAGAGCTTGGAAAAGAGAGAAGGAAGTCCGCTAGCAAAGAGGAGAGTAGAGTCTGCTTCAAGAGTAAAACATGGCACTTGCTAAGACTAAGCCCACCCAGCCATACAAAAGTGGCATACAGTATAGCCAAGTCTGCTCCAAGGAAATAATCAATGGCTTGGTATAAAGCAAAGTCTGCTAGCAATACATATAGGAAATTCTGCCCTTGTTTCTTGGCATAAACACTTAGCAAAGCCCGCCCATGTTAAAAAAGGGATGTGTCAAACATGATTGAAGTCTGCCACATGTCTTGGCCATGAAACTTGACAAGGTTTGTGCTTACCAAAGAGTGACATGGCAGAAAATATGGAATCTTTCCAAATCCGCTTCAAGAGGATTTGAGTGTCTGCACTTAGAAGAATATGAACATGAAAGTGAATGAGTAAAGTCCGCTCAACATGTTAAGTCTGAAATGACAAGAGAAAAGATGAAGTCTGCCAGCCTTAAAGTGAAATTGAGCTCACCCCTCATTTGTAAAGGGTGGAGACAGTGTATAGAATTGTTGTGATAGACTATTTCTGATAATAAAAGCTCTTATGCATGATTTTATTTGAACCACCTTTATTGTCAAATAGTGTGCATGGTTGCATAACTTCTTCCACCATAGATTGGAGATAGATTAGAATTAGATTACACTTAGAATAAAATTTTCTTTGAAATTTTGTTAGATGAATGCAATATTTGATAAGCATTGATTTATGGTGGAACTTTTGCTCATACTTTCTTTGAACGGATGATTTTCATTCAATGCATAAAGTTAGCCTGAGCTTACTTTGTGGATTCTTAACTTCTGTCTGGATAAATATTGTTCAATTGGAAGGTAGTTATTCATTATATGAAAACCATAAGCACATTGTACTAATGAAGAGATTCATGTTCTTGCCACCCAACCTTCGAAGAAGAAAGGAAGAAGTGGAACAAAGGGATTCTTCAAGAGGAATCAAGACAAACGAAATGATGGTGCTCCCCCTTCCAAGAAGAAGCAAGAATTGTCCAAGATTCAATGCTTTAGGTGTGATAAGTTTGGTCACTTTTCCAAACATTGTTCAAATAGACCTAAGCATCAAGCCTCCGTTGCAGATGTAGATGATGTTTCTCCACAGAAGAATGAATATTTGTTTTGTTCAGCATTGTCAAGCAATGTACCCATTGACACCAACACTTGGCTGATCGAAAGTGGTTTTCTCAAAAAGAGGGAGTTGATTATGAAGAAACATTTGCTCCTATTGCTCATTACACTTTTGTCAGAACTATCATTGCCTTCGCTACATCAAGAGGATGGAAGATTCATCAAATGGACGTGACGACAACTTTTCTCAATGGCGTGATTGAGGAAGAAGTTTACGTCAAGCAACCTGATGGTATTGAGGTTCATGGGAAGGAGTCACATGTGTGTAAGCTAAAGAAGGCCTTGTATGGTCCTAAGCAGGCTCCTCGTGCATGGTACGAAAGGATTGATCAATACCTGTCTAGTTTGGGCTTCTTGAAGAATGATGTTGATTCAAATCTCTACTTCAAGGTACTCAATGGTGATGCATTAATACGGTACTTCACTTATGCTTCTGTGGCTGCATATATATAGTATATTATTTTTGCTACGTTTTCCATTGTTCGCCCTACACCGCAGCAAATGGTTGCATAGTGTGTGGAATGAGGGGCAACAGCTCGTAATTGCAGTCTTTTCATCTATCAACATCTAGTTGTTACTTATGCACGTGAAGTAATGCTTTGAGTTTGAAAGATGTGCAATGCAATGTAATCAATAATATGAATAAAATTCTTTTAATTATTATTATGTAATGTGAAGTAATTCCATAACCGCTAGGTTGACTTTTGTAAAAACTATATTGTAATTGAATTTTTTCATCGTATCAGCATCTAGTTGTTACTTATGCAATGTGAAGCAATGCTTGATTTTAAAAGATGCGCACGGGAATGTAATCAGCAATATGAATAAACTGGGTACAATATGCACCATTCATTTTATGCTATTGTACATTGATATTTAACCATTGCTTCAAAGAGTTTAATCATGCACATGAGGAGGAAACTAAATTTCGATTGTCAACTTCTATATATATCAAATTATCCAATAATCAAGTGTATGTCCATATACAAAATGGCATCAACGTCAACTCAAACAAAGTTTTACAATATGTGGCATATGCCATCTCGGTATCTATTAAAGATTTACATGCCAAAATGTCTATCTCATCCTAAACTACTAGTGGACAACAAAATGGAGCCTCAAGGCCTGCTGTCTCTTAAGGTAAGTCAAGAGGCAAAAACCACAATTGAGATTATTAGTTATACTGGCATAATTTAAAATTGAATAATTACCAAAAATCAATATACATTAAATTATGTTCGAACCCTTAAAATTGTAACCTGATTACTTCCGGAAATATTCGCCTTCAAAGGGTCAAGAGTCCTAGAGTATGCCCCTCTCAAAGAACCGACCAAACCATATTTTGTAATTTCAATCTATATAGGTGAACAAAAACATAAAAGTGATCCAAGTTAGCATACAATTGTTAGTAATAGGAACATATAAATACCAAACACAAAATAAAATGAACACATACTTCTTTAGGTTGATCTTTTTCTTTATCTCCTTTAGGTGTTTCGACACCTCCTCCTTGAGGTGCTTCAACACCTACTCCTTCAAGTGTTCCAATACGTACTACTTCGGGAATTGTGGCACTTGTCAACAAGGACGTATAGCTCATAATTCCCTGCACATAAAAATGACAAGTACATATGAAACTACCAATCTATGTCGATGTATGTATAATCAATATAAGATCTTAAAATTCTCAATTCAATCAAATTTGAGTTCAATTACCTTCCCCTTATCCAACATTGCACTTCCATAATCTAGACAAGGCTACACCTCGCTCGCACTAGGTATTTCCTACAAGAGGAAAATAAGATAAACATATAGGTTATTATATAATTTCATTAATGACAATTCAAATGACAATAAAGTATATAATAAATAAAAGTAAATGAGTGAGTGAAAAAATATATACTGTGTGCATGTCGAGGCCAAATGAAATGGCCCTCAGGGTGCTATTCGTCACTTGTGTCGGCTCCTCCTCGGACATCAACTATTAAATAGACCATGTAAATAAATATTAGTACATTATACTATCTCTTATTAATATTCATTTAAAAGAAAATGCAAGTTATGAATTCACAACTTAAATTTTACCTGTGTCTCTATTCCAATGTCCCCCTCTCTAGCAGGAGAGGACTCTATACGGTGTGCTCCACTCCCCTATGTCTGTCTATAATGTCCACATCATGGAAGTCATAATCGGAAGTGTCCAAGGGATGCTCGGCATGCTATACAAGAGGACCCAAGCATATCTGGCAGCACATGGAGCAAGTATGTGGTACACAAATATGTGAACTTGACGAGGATGACGCAGCAGCACTCGAGCCATCACCAACATCACTAGAATGTGGCTGAGCTACTACAGAAGCATGCGAAACCAAAAGACCACTCAAAGAGTGAATAGCGTGGATAGTCTGTGTGGCCGCATCCTGCATAATATCTAGATGGTATACTGAAGGTGGCGGAGGAAGGGGAGGAGGGGGAACATATGGGCAGGGGTATTACTCTAACTGCCCCTGGTCTATCCTAGGGCATACCTCCACCAACACCTTGGAAGGGTTTAATGTCAAAGTAATTGACATGATTCCCTAACACAAACTCAGCATATAACTTTTTTATAAAGTAAAATGGTATATCACAATTTTTGTTCGGTGGTTTCAAAAAAACCATACACCAATGATCCCAAAATTTTTCTAAAATGTCTCTATGAGTGCACCATTTTATAGAAAGATTTGGTTTATTAACATTAACCAGCAAACTAGTGCAGGGGTTAACAAATAAAGAGGCTATTTGGGCTTTGGTTATTCCAAGATCTTTCACATCATCATAGGAAAATCCACATGCATAATATTCTCTCATGTCTTCTCGCCATGAATGAAAGGAATTATGTTGTGAGGAGAGGGTTTCTATTTTTTTAATTATTTCTTTCATTGTGTTTGACATCTCAAATAATCGAGGGACTCTCATATAAACTTCAGAAATGCCCCTTAATTGTTGCAATTTTTCACAAATTAATTCTTCAATTGATGGTTGTGGAGGTGGTGGAGCGTTTGGCATTTGTGCATTTTCATTGTCAGCAGCCATAATGCCTGATTAAAGTTGGAAAAAAAAATATAATTAAAATTAGACAATATAAATGAAAATATTATAAAAATACCCTAGTTTTTGACAAAAATCTATAAAATTCTCTAATTTTTAATCCAAATACATTAAAAACACTATTTTTAAATCAAAATCCATTACAAACATTCAATTTTCATCAAAATCCATTACAAACATTCAATTTTCATCAAAATCCATACTAAACTCAATTTTTTCATAAAAAATCTATCAAAAACCCTATTTTGAAAAAAATATATAAAAAATTAACTAAAGTTACACAAATCTAATTGAAAATTTGATTAGAGCAAAGAAAAACCAAGAATCTAACCTTTTGAAGATGGATTTGCGCGAAATCGGATATCTAATTTGTGGAATGAAGTTTTCACTATGCGCCTGCGGTTAAACAAATGTGAAATGAGTTTTAACTAGGCCGAAATGAAATATATATGTGTGTCACAAATCAGATATCTGATTTGGATCGGATATCCGATTTGGATCGAATATCCGATCCAAATCAAATATCCGATATGGAAATCTAGGTTTGTGCTTTGCTTTGGTAGTGTGTATTGACACCCAAGCCACATAAAGTCAACTCAGCATTTTCACATTTTTAAGTCGAAGAAACACGTAATTTTTTCTCCATTGCCACTTTTTGGCATATCGTGATCCTGCACATACCCTAAGGTTAGATCTATGAGGGTTTGAAGTAGTTGTGTTTTTTCCAGATTCGGAGGGTAGCTGCATGTGTAGTGCATTTTGGCATGAAAAGGGTCCTCAGGGCTATGTTTAGGAGGCTAATTCCATGAACTTTGCCCATAAATTTTTCCAATTTGACTATAGGAGTCTTAGGGGCAATTTTTTTTTACCAGGAGCCTTGGTACGATCTATCATACAAAATTTTTAAAAAATAAATAACAAGCACTTATTTAATATAGCGATACACTATATTTAATAGCATTGCACTTTAAGTAAGCACTGGGCTCTGTCCATCTTTTTTAATTTTTTAATTTAATTTTTCTAGCCAAAAAAGTAGATAGGGAATATTCCCTTTAGATTCTATTAGAATTTTTCAAGCATATTTCACACGAGAAGAGAATATTTTGTTGACCATTTTTTCCAAGGCGACCAGATTTTTTTCCGTGACTAGAGAATATTTTAGGAATATTCGATCATGCTAACATCAACAGTACCAACACCTAGCAGTGCCCCCTTTGACCCCTCCTTGTGCCCTAATGGAGGTGTTTTTTCTTTTCACCATAATTAGGGTGTATAATATCAAAATTTGGCAAATGAGATATTGTCGAAAAGCTAGTTCTAACAACTCTCTAATGGTGTGGGTCTTATCACTTGATTTTGTTGTTGGTGCATTGTATAACCTATTGAAGTCAAATGTGTTGTTTTTAGTACTAAGCTCCTAAATTTTGACTAATTTCTCTATTTTTCATGATTCCAATGGCATTGGAACCATCTTTTAGAGCTCTTCAAAACCATCCATGCACATCTTCCAGATTTCTCTGTAGGTACATTGTATTCAGGTTTTTGTTTGCTTTCACTCTAGTGAATTATTTGGATGTCTTAGCTCCTAGAAACTTTTTTTTGCATGGTATGACTCATTTTTGGCTATTCTATATGTATTTCCAATATTCTATCCTATTTGGACATTGTAGATGTTTTTTCATGCACATTCTCTTTTGTAGATGCATTGAGATAAAGTGCTATTCTAGTGTATAATGTTTGGCAATTTTTGCACATCTTGTTGTGCCTTTTGTATTCGTACTATGATATAAAGTGCTATGGGGGATTTGGTGTTTTCCTTTGGTTTTCCATCACACCTTCGCCAAGTGATTGTCCCAAGGTTCCATGATAGTAGTGAATCCTAGTGATTCTTGACTCATGCGTGTGTGCCTTAGTTTGCATACCCTTTTATTTGCAGGTTGTTTTTCCTACATGCACTACTTGGTACCTGTCATGGCTCTCCTTTTTCCAACATTATGGGGGGTTTCTACTATTGGTGTTAATGTTTCCTTGGGTTCACATTGGAGTGATCTATGTATCTAGTTCTTTCTACTATTGGTTCTAATGCTTCCTTGGTTTCATGTTGAAGTGATCTATGTATATAGTTCTTGTTCCTATGTATTGTCAGATGCAGTGTACATTAGTGGTTGGTTATTGTTGCATTTAGTGAGATGGATCATTTACCATATGGACACTCTTGCATTCCATATTTTTGGAGGTGACCTTCCATTTTCATTTGATTAGAGACTACTGGGTACCTATATTTTCAACTTGCATCTTGCATGTTGAGTAGTGCCATTTTTGGTCACTCATACAATTTCATGTGCCATTTGTATCTTCGAGTTCCAAATGTTTTCCTTTATTTTTCATTTGATTTGAGTAGTGTCATTGGAGAAACTCATGCAGATTATTGTCTCTCTTGTGATTAGTGTTCTTCAGATTATTCGATACCTGCATTTTCGATTTGCATGTTGAGTAGTGTTGTTGGGGTCACTCATGTAGATTCATGTACCAATTGTATCTTCAACCTCGAAATGTTTTCCTTTGTTTTCCATTTGATTCAAGTAGTGTCATTGGTGGTACTCATGCAAATTATAGTCTCCTTGATCTTGACATTTTTATCTTTGATTTCTAGATGTTTTCCTTCTTTTCCATCTAATTTGAGTAGTGCCATTGAGGACACTCATGAAAATTATTGTTATCTTGATCCTAATCATCACTTTTTTTAGAGGAGGTTCTTCATTTTAGCACCATATTAGTCATTATTTGATAGCATTCTATAGAAAATTCATGCTTTAGTGATTTTCTACATGTTCTACTTTTTGAGACATTGTTTTTGTTGGAGGCTACTTAGTCCTTAACACCTTGATTTGGAGGTTTTTCACTCCTTAATTCACCTTTCTCTCTTTTGGAGAAGAGTTATCACCCACTTTGGTTTTCTCTTTTTTCTCCAGTTTTGAGAGATCTTTTGTTTGTACATGAGTACCTTAGTAGGTCTTATTCATGCATTCATTTTAGTATTTTTAGCTACTCCCTAAGTTCATCTTAAGGAAGGGTGTTAGAGTAATCATGCATTAGCTAATAATTAATTAACCTTTAATTAATTATTAGTCTAATTTAATTTCATGCACTTAAGCTAAAATTAGGAGTTCTTTATTTCATTAACTAAGTGTTTTTTTGTTAACTAAAGTGAGAAATTACTAGGGTTGATCCTATATAGCACTCAACCTTCATTCTATTATCTCTCTAGAGATTTACTCTTGAACTCTTAGCCTTTGAGGATTTTTTTTTTCCATGAAGATTCTTGAGGTTCATTCTATAGATTTTTCTTATTGAGGAATATTGCACATATTATTTGTAAATCTCTTGCATTTAAGGTGTCTTTGTTCATTGTTTGTTCCTGTGGCTCGTGTTTTTATGGTTTTTCACAATTCTAACAGTTGTGACATCTCCAAAATCCACCATTTCCATGATAGATGACTATGGAACAAAACAAATGAACAAATAAATCAAGTATTGATTCGATCTAGAGATAGACAAGCAAGATGATAGGGGTATGGACCTCCATAAAATTTAACAAAATGGTAGTAAGTGAGGTAAGGGGTAGCCATGAGTTCCTCATAAGGGTATGGGGATGGAAAACAAGGTCCTTGTACTAAACCATTATGGCGGAGTGGTGTCCCTCTCATATTTTTTAATCATGCTTATAGGTTAGATGAATATAGAGGGCACACAAATGCAATCTCCTAGAGTACCAAGAGGAGAGGATTTGTACAAAAATGAATTTGTTGAAAAGGCTTTAGAAATTTTCTATAAAAATGCAACTAGCAGGCATAAATCTAAAGCCCACAACCTTTGACTATATTCTTTGGAAAATGAAGTTGAGTGCACTGAAGAAAATTCC
>VDFB02164282.1:0-16240 GCA_007258455.2 Sequoia sempervirens
ATATATATATATATATATATTCATGGGCAGCTCTGACCTCAAAATATCATATCACCCCTATGTCTCATGTTCATGTTGTTTCTCTTTCGCTCTTTTATCTTTATCCCTTATTTGCTTGAGTTGTCCCTCGTAAGTGTGACAAAATCACTTTCACAATGTTTTGATTTTCATAAAATGCATTCATAGCCAATGAATCTTTTCTCGAAAATCCTTGTGACCTTTTTCAAAAATCACATTCTCAACTTGGACCCCTAACAGAATGTTTCTCCTTCATCATGGGTTCACAAAGAAAGAACTTGAGAACTTTCCTTCGAGGTGGGAGCAACTTTTCCTATGGGAGAAACCTTGACCTTCTCCTCACAAGTGGGCATCTTCTTCCTTTTGAATTCCTTGATGAAGTGAACAACTTTCAAAAGGATTCCTTGACGAAGAATTGATTTGAGAAAAAACATCTCTTTTTCACTTTCAAGCAACACATCCCTTGAGTGGACCCCTTTTCTTTTGAAGGGTTCCCAAGACACCCCTTTGAAAGCCTTTCAATTTGTTGACTGTCTGCTTGTTTTCCGGTGTGGCTTCTTTTCGTTAGTTGGCATGTTTTATCTGTGAATTAACATGTTTCTTTGTAGGTGTTCTTGTGAAGCTGCTTTCCCTTCTAATCCTATGAAGTCCCCTTACATCTGGGCTTCCCTCATGAGAGGGAACTTGGGGGTTGCCTTCTTGCAAGTCTGTGGGCCTATAAGGCACATACTTCACTACACTTCCTTCATGAGAGAAAACTTAGGAGTTGCCTTCTTGTAGGTTTGTGAGCCTGTGAGATGCTTTCATCCTGCAGGAATTGTCCATCGTTGGTCTGAGGGCCTTCGATGTACTTTGTGTAACTTCATAGCTCTGTGAAGCTATGGAGTCCTTTTGTTCAAAACTCCCCAGGGAGAGTACTTGTGGAGTCCTTTTCCTACCCTGTGCTTTCGAGTTCACTAGATCATGGTCTGCTTCCTTGATGGTTCAGATATAAATTTCTAACCCTACTAACTCTTCAATCTACTTTATTGAATGCTCATCGATATGTGCACTCACCAAAGTGGGGGCAAAATGTATAGGAGAAAATTTGCACCCCTTAAGAAAATTTCCCTTTCACATACCCTCACCTTAGAAAATCAAATCCGAAGATGAAATTCCACATCACCCACCCGTCTTCCATCCACTTGGTGTTTTTCCTATGTGTTAGTGAGAGAATATTTGTCGGGGACAAATGTGTGGCATGTGGACATCTGTGCATCATGCTATCATCCCTAACAGATTCCTATGTCTGGAGTTGGAAGAGGCATTACACGCCTGATTGGGGCTGAATTGTAATGTCCCTCTTCGACCAACTGACTTGAAAATGCCTTATTCCTTCTCATCCCACCTTCAAAAATGTATTCATTCTCACTTCATTTCATCCTTTTTATCCATCCTCTAGCAATCTTCTACACATTCTCAAATAGAATTCCAACATTCCATTGCGAGCATTGCAGTAGCTTTGAAGCTCCATCAACTCCACATTGCAAGTGTGAGGCAAGCCATAGAAGTTGTGGGCTTAGAGTCTTGCGAGACCTCCCTTCATCACTGTTACGGTCGTGGTGACTTTTCCAAGTCCATACCTTGCATTCTCCTCCATTGGCTAGTGAGATTTTGGGTGGAGGTGGTAACACTTCACTCCTCTCCTTTGTGATTTGATAGAGTAGCGTAGTATTGTTTTGTAGTGTTCATTGCAATCTTCCTTCCTTTCTACTTTCTTTATTGCATATTCTACTCTATTGCTTTCTAGCTATCCATGGAGGTGGAAACACCAAAACGGGGGTTTGACTAAGGCAAGCCCCTATACAACCCCAAAAAATTTCCCTCTTTTTGGTGTGTAGATGGGCATACTTGTGGAGCTAGTTGGCAAATCAACAATTTTGTGAGATTATCTTCATTACCTTAGCTTTCATTTACTTGCTTTATCATCTCCATCTCTATTTCTCATACTTTCTTATTCTATTTACTTTATTAAAATCAACTAGCTAGGTTGTCAGTTAGTTTTTAGGTAATTTGTACTATACTTTGTGTTTTCTGGTTGTACGGACGCCAACGTACCCAAGAGATGCTAGTGCATCGTGCTGCCATCTCAGAACCCCACTGTCATTCTCAGACAAAGAGTTGTCTGAGGTACAATACCGACTCCAAAAACCAGGTCGCCTAGCCTAAACTTGAACTCTGGGTCTAAAGAGTGACAAAAGTACTACATAGTGCTCTTCATTCTCGATCCTCACCCCAAGACATCCTTTAGAGTGAGGTAAGTTAGGGAAACCCTCCACTCTCGGCTCTTTGTGACTTGGAGCTTTGACGTGGTTGGTCCCCTTCTCTTATAAGAGCGCACAAACAATTTAATATCAATTGGTAAAAAAAAAATATTTTGACTAGCCACTTCACCTATTCTCTACAAATGATTTAGTCATGAGACACAACAAAAAATTTCTTAGACAACTAAATCTACCTATTGCACTTTGTGTTGTGATTAAAACACATCAACTCAAACATGGATAGCGATGTTGACCAACTTCCCCTAAAAGTCTTGCTATATAAAGGCCAATGCATTATGTTAACTATAAACTTGTGGATTCAAACAGGGCTTGTTAGTGGATCACTTGGAGAGGTGGTAGATATTGTCTATAGAATTGGCTCTAAACCACCTGATCTACCTTTATATGTAGTAGTGCAATTTGATACTTACAATGGCCCACCTTGGAACCAAAATGAGCCAAAAAATATACATATAACACCCATATCTCTAGGAAATCATATGAAAATACCTCTATCCATGGCATGGGAAATTACAATACATAAATATGAAGGATTAACATGCAAGAAGGAAACAATCGATATAGGTGAAATAGAAAGACATGGCCTAACTTTTACAACTATATCTATAGTTAAATCTATAGAGGGCCTTCGCATGGAACCACCTTTCTCTTTCAATCGATATTCAAGAATGAAAAATAGTCCATACACAATTATCAAGAAAAAGGAAGAGTTCTGACTACATCAACTTTCAATATGATTAGTATAGGTACACATTTTTACTTTCACACTTCTCTGCATCAACTTTCACTTTATTCCTTTTACTATGCTCTTCATACTATAAGCTTTACATAAAGAAAATCAAAACTAATTTACTCACATCTTTATGGCTTATAGGTGGCTACATAATAATTATTGTTTCTTTGCTTAAATTGCATCAAATGCTCTTCAAATCCTACAAAAAAAATTCTCTTGAGCACCTACTTTCATTGAAAGTATTTATTAAAAAAATGGAACTATCAACTACTTTCATTTTTTCTTATACTTTTTTCTTTCAAAATAGAATGCTCCATACAAATATGATGTAGAATTTCTAACTTTTTCTTTCCATGAGTAAGAACAAATAAATGAACAACACAAATTTTTATTCTTTACCCAAGCACTTCGAATAATCAACTACAAAAGCATCAAAGTTGAAACTGTGAGTACTCTTTCTTTCATTTTGCTATACAAAAAACGTAATGCAAAAAAAAAATCTATTTGTTCCAACCATTTGTAAATCAAATTTATTCTCTATGTATTTCAAACTCCTATTACAAACATAAATAAACACAACAGAGTTCACTCCTTGACATTTTTACTTACATGTACTTCTCTATCAACATACCCATTGCACCCCTCCTGGTGCAAGTGCTAGTTAATATATTATTTAAATTTATAATATTAATTCAAATATTATATATTATATATATAATGCATAAAAATATGTAAATTTTGTTTGATAGCATTATTTGTTTTAATAAATAGTTTATAATTAAAAATGTGTTAAAAATTATTAAATTTAATAGGTTAAAATATTGAGTTTTCATTATGCAAACTCAAGTTTAAATTTTAAAGCATATTTAATGTAGAATTGTAATTTGTGACTCTTGGTCTTTCATAATTAACTTCTAGTATGGAGGTGGTTAGTATATAAGTCAATTTCTAAATTTTGACTCCATCTTTCATAATTGACATCTAATGTTGAGATAGTTACTAAACTAGCAATTGCACCTTGGTGTGCAATGGGTACGGTGAAGAGGTATGAAAGGTCAATTAGAGAAAAATTTGATTTTTTTTTTGCAAACATATGTGGAGTACATGAGGTCTATTGGTAGGTCATTTAGCAAATGATGTTGTTTTTGTAACAAAGGTCTAAATGGAGAAGAAAAGACCTCTAAATTAAGAATATAAGTAGGCTTGATTACCAAGATGGTCATGTTATGTTTGAAATAGGGAAAGAGTAGAGAGAGAGTGAGGGGGAGTATGAGAGTGGGGGAGAGTATATAGAGAGAGAGTGAGGGAGAGTATGAGAGTGGGAGATATAGAAAGATAAAGATAGAGATGGAAGTGATATATAGACAAAGGTAGAGAGAGATAGAGAGATAATGAGATAGAGATAGAATGAGAGATAGGGAGATAGAGGTAGAGAAATATATGGATAGAAAGAGATAAAGAGAGGAGTGAGAGGAAGATCGAGAGAGAGAGAGAGACAGATATATTAATATTTATTTTTCAATAATTTAAATATATATACTTTAAATTTAATTATTCATTAGAAAAATTTATATATTTATAATAGTGAAGTTATTCTAGGAGTTCGGTTTATTTTTTCTATATCCATCTCTCTACATCTTATCTCTATATCTTATCTCTATCTCCCTCTCTCTTTTATGTCTTTCTCTCTTTATAAGTTTGTCCCTCTATATCAAATAACATGCTACCTTGAGCATAACTCCCCAAGGAAATATACCATTCTTGGTTTTTTGGCAGGAAACAAGTAATCAAAAGTTAGTTTTTCTTTTCCCTATATTTCTTTCCCTTTCTATCTCTTATATTTCTATCTATCTTGCTCTACACCTCTTTTTTCTATTCCTTTCTCTTTCAATCTTTGTCTCCACCTATATCTATATTTCTTTGTCTCTATCTCTCTATTTTTTTCTATCTCCATCTTTATCTCTTCTATTATAATTTAACTAATGTATATAATCATACTTGTAAATTATTTGTAATATCATTGTTTCCTCTAGTAAATGAAGAGTACAACTTACAAGTAGCTCAGTATATATTTGAGAATCATGCATATTTATCTTCCACATTGCATAGTTGGGCCTTTTGAGGAGTTGGGCATTCAAAAGGAGAAACTTTGGTGTTCATTTGATGACACCACAAAACAAAAATATTTATTCCACTGTAAAAAACTATTTATTAGTAATTTTATTTTGATATATACACTCCCTTTCATTGATGAAGAAAATATTGGAGATGAGCTTTGTATGCTCATGTAGTGAGACATGTGCACTTGTGTGGTTAATGTACCTTGCACTCATAATTTATACCATATCCTTCCTTGATCTTGGCATGGATATTATTTTCTTAGCATTGCATATCAAACAAGAAGTACTCTTGTAACCCTTGCTGAAGTAATTTATCCAATTCTAGATTGCCAATATTTTGGAGAGATTCTAGCGGAGCAAAATAGAATTGATCTTTGGGGCTTCATCTCAGACTCTTAGTTTTTTCTCATCTTCATGGTTGTTTGCAACACTATTGCATTGAATGGCGCAAGCGACATCCACCAGAGATTGTGAATCCACCGCTCTTTTGCTACAAATTACAAAATTTTAGGAAAAAAACTCTAGGAAATTGGTTTTGATAACCAGTCTAAGTTATTGGCATCTAAAAAACTCAAATTATATAGATAAAGATATAGTCTCCTATATATGCCTTCTTAACATTATCTTTATTCCTTCAACATCCCATATTAGTTTCCATTAAACAGATTATAAGCAGTGATATATTGAAGTAGAGTGGGATATATAGAGGGGGCAAGAGTGAGATATAAAGGAGTTGATATAAATAAGTGATAGAGAGATAAAGATAGAGATAGGGAGGAAGAAACAAAGAGTGTGTTTGTGTGTGAGTGAGAGGGAGATATAGAGATAAGTGATAGAGATAGAGAAGAAGATAGAGATAGAGGTGGAGATGGAGATGAAACACCATTTGACAAATGGAGTAACAATTGACCTGATGTACTATACAAATGTATGCAAAAAATTGATCAATTTTTTTCCTAATTAATATATATATTAGAGTTATTGATAATATTATTAGATAATAGTTATAAAAATTAAAATAACTATAATTATTATATTTTACCACTCCCTTCTTGAATAATATAAGAGATCATCCATCTATTCAGGTCTAACTAAACTTTACCATGAAAGGTAGATTCATCTTATAGAAAAACATTTTCACATAATCACTACTCCACTCCTCTTCACCAACATGCTCATTCCACCCTTCTTTGTTTACAAATTTCTTAAATAATTTATTTTTCGTCAAATTGTGATACACTTAACAAATATGCTTTATTAAAATTAATTTTATGATTAAAAAATAAAATTCCTTATATCTTAAAAAATCATTTTCAATTAAAAAAAAGAATAACATGACAAATTTATCATTTATTTATACTATAATAACATCAAATAACTTGATAAGTAGGAGGTATTTTTTTCCACAGTGATGTCAAATTATGATATTGCTCGAGGGATTCAGCGTAGTTTAGAGTCAAACTCATTGATATGTTTAATGATAAGATGATGTTATATATTTTTAAACAATTATATGTAGAGATCAATTTAAATTTAGATTTCGATTACACATCTATCCATAGACATGTTGGATAGGGGAGAGGGAGGTTTTCCAACAAACCTCAATATAGGTGAGTATATTTACCACCACCAATGAATAAGAGGGAATTGATTGGTCCAAACCTTTTGGTTCTTCCAAAATGTTTGGAATTTGGATCATCTATAGAGCTAGCACACACCCCCTCCAAATGTGGCATTTTTAGAGTATAACCACTATTTCCAATGAGGTTTATTTGTTGACATCTGATATTGAATCCACATATTATCATTCCTCCTATTGAGGCTATATGGACAAAAGTTATGATCCTTTCATTCATGTTGATATAGTATCACCATGTGTGATGTGGAACGAATGAATGTAGAGGATGATTTATGTAGGTTGAGTGCATATATCACCCATGATCTATTAGATAAATACTAGTTTATCAACATAGAGTATGAGATCCTACTTGATGTTGTGTCAAGATATATTAGATGCTATTTTGATAGATAGAGG
This sequence comes from Sequoia sempervirens, assembly GCA_007258455.2. Lineage (NCBI taxonomy): Eukaryota > Viridiplantae > Streptophyta > Pinopsida > Cupressales > Cupressaceae > Sequoia > Sequoia sempervirens. The sequence continues at coordinate 7,231 of VDFB02164282.1, forward strand.
GGCCATGGTTAGGTAACCACATAGTGCTCAAGGGGACATCAAAATGTTCAAATTGATTCTATAGTCCCCCTTAGTAGGTTTTTGATTAGGTTGAGGTAACACTTTATTTTCCACCACCATCATTTGGTAGGCTTCTTTATGGTAAAATTATTCTAGTGAACTAGAGTTGAAACCAAGAACTACCTGAACAAGGTAGTAAAATAAGACCCAAACAAAGAAAACACACCTATATACATGGATATAAAAAACTTACAATGTACATGGAAGAGAGCATATTTCAAGAGAAATATGGCTTCAAGAATTTTCCATGTACTAGTAGTTCAAGAAGTTCACCTAATAGATCTTGTAGAAAATATGAATCTTCCCCATGAGTGTTGTTGATCAGATAAGGGTTGAGCCATAATGTATCAAACTTTTTGTGTTTTCCCTTATCCTCGGATCTTGCATATTACATCAACACCATGTCTCCTACTTGTAATTTTCTTGAAGATGCTTTCTTTTCATACAGGTTTTTGACCTGCAACTATGATTTGACATTCCTTTTTTGAGAATCCCTTCTTGTTTCATCCACTTCCATCAATGCATCAATCCCATGTTTCATCTCATAACATGTGTCTTTATCATATTCCTGGATAAACTTATACATCTTCATGAGGTTGTTTTGAGGTAAAATAGTAGCAATACCCTAAACCAGATCAATAGGGGAATAACTAGTAGCCTTCTTGACAGTCACTCTATTTGCCCACAGAGCCAACTTTATCTTGGATTCCCAAGCTCTTTTGTTTTTCTCAATAATCCTCTTTATGATCTTCATTAGGCTTTTATTGCTTGACTCAGCCTGTCCATTTCCTTGAGGATGATATGGTGAGGAATAAGATGCCTAAATTCCATGTTTTGAGCAAAAATTAGTAAATTCTTCAGATCTAAAACACATAACATTATATGAGACAATTTTTTCAGGTACTCCAAACCTAACTTTAGTATGTTATCCATCAATAAGTTTATAACTACTTCTTTCTCTTTTGGTTGGAATGGCCTCCACCCATTTTGTAAATTAGTTTGTAGCCAAAAGAATCCATGAATGACCTCCACTACATTTATTAGATATCTCTCTAATGAAATCAATGCCCCACTACTGAAATGGTGCCTGAACTACAATTGGTCTAAGTGGTAGATTACCTGAGAACTTTAGCTTCCCAGAAAACCTTTGGCATGCATCACATGTTCTTACTAGTTTGTGACCATCTTTGAAAACTATAGGCCACTAGAATCTAGCTCTCAAGACTTTGTGAGTAGTGGTTTTAGCCATATAGTACCCACCACACACTCCATTATGCATCTCATTCAACAACTCAGAAGCTTTAACTTTGTCAACACATTTTAACATAACACCATACAGATTTCTCCACCATAGTTCACCTTTTATAATTACATATTTGATGGCATGCAACTTGAGATTCCTCTTCTCATTATCAGTCAATCCTTTAGAGCATTGCATCCTCTACAAGTAATGGATGACATTCTTGTACCAATCACAACCTTCCATATCACAAATGTATGATATGTCAAATTCATCCTCAAGATTTATTTGATTGGCATCTAAGTTTTCCTAAAATTTTCTTTTGCATGTCAATGGTTAGAACAACATACTCTTATAGGTTATTTTATTGGGAGCGTCCCCCCTGAAAGAAAGTTATGAGACTGGGTTTCCAAGTCATGGTCCCCTCATGCAATTCATCTCAATGGGGTCCAAAATCTCACCAAAGGGTTTTTCCTTTTTTGCTTTGTTGAAGTTAGCAATGTTTAGGTCATTTTCCAGCATGGGACTTGGTATGTCTAGTCATCTCTTTTAGTTTTTCTGCTCTGGTCTCAAAAATTCTCTATCACAAATGATAAGAAACTCTATGTGTCTATCTAATTTGAATTCTTGGGTCTTCCTTTTCCTTGCTAGCATTTTCTCCTAGCTATTGTTGTGTTACTTGGGAAGGTCATTTGTGTCGAGGTTGACTATTTTTACCATGCTCGACCCTAGAAATGGGTTTGTGTTGAAGTGGATTTATCTTGTGATATCAAGTACATGATTGATATTTAGATGGAATCATTCGCCACACTCAATTTGTTCTCTATTTGAATTTACCAAATACATGTTTCCATTTCCAATCCTCGAAGCATAAAATTAAGGATTATCCTTTAGTGTTGTTGAGGGTCAAGTCCCCTCCAAAGTCTCCATACCCTCCATGGGTTGTTGAGACATTAAAAATAGAAGAGAAATGGACTACAATTGCTCACAAGCGAAGGTTGGATCGTCTAATAGTGAACCAAGAAAGCCCTCAAAATTTGGTTTGATGCAGTAACACAATGTGATTTCAAACCCTTCTTCGAAGTGAAAAACGGGTGCCACCTCCACCAAATTTGAGGCTTCAAGTCATCAAAGCATTGTGTGAGCACCTGAATTGACCTCAGTTCTTTCTTCTCAATCAAAAAAATTATGCTTCTCTCACAACCCATTTGGGCATGTAGAGGCTGGCAAATACATTCCAGAGAAGTGAAGAAATGGTATGCCTAGTTTTCAAAAGGCTTCATACCTTTTGTAGAATCATTTCTTCTCCTTAGAGGACAAAGGTGATATGAAATAATTTTTACCATGAATTTTCTTTTGTGGAATGTCCAAGGTCTCAAAGACCTCACTAGGAAGTATTATGTGCAAGATACTTGATCGCATTATTCTCGTATTGATGTTTTATGTCTTCAAAAAATTAAGATTGCTTCTTTCATGCTATGCAACATGTTGAGTGGTTTGGCTATATGGCTTGGTTTTTCTTCTAATCATGAATCTAGTTGTGGAGGGGTTGTCACTCTTCTTATGCCATGGTGGCATTCTTGCATGATTGATCATGGGTATAATCCAATGCATTGACTTGTCTAGATCTTCATGTCAATCAAAAATCATTCTTTTGGGATCATTAATGTTTATGCTCCCAATGATGATGTTAAGAGATCTTCTCTCTGGTGGTGGATTACAGATTCAATATCCCCAACCACTTGGGTTCTAGATGTGGAGATTTTAATATGGTTGAGGTGGCCTTTGATAAAGGTGGGGTAGTGCCTTTTCAATTGACAACTGTCAAGCAGGAGGCTTGGTTTTACATGCACAATAAATTGGGTCTTTTTTATCCCAACTCATTCTACTTCCATTCTCAAGTTGTTTGGCATACACACAGAGAAATTTCCAAGTGGGAAATGATAGAGTTCTTAAATAGCTTGATCATGCCATGATTATGACACAATATTTTTCTCATTCGCCTCTTGTCAAGATCTTTCAATGATGCCTCTTCCTGAGATCACCTTTTCAGACAACTTTCCCATTAAATTTTCTATCAATTTACAAGTTGGGCTAAAACGGCCTTCCAAGAATCATTTTTCTTAAATAATTCTTTGTCGAGTCATTGAACCACATTGGTACACATCCATAAAATTTGGAATTTGGAATTTCATCCTACTTAACACTAGATAGGTGGATTTCTTGGTGGAATGTTGTCATTCAATGCACTTCTCACTTTCTCTGCATCTATGGTCGATAGATTTCTTCTTCCATTGGTGATCCTATGAGGCCACCACCTCAGACCTCAGTTGATCCATAGAGGATCTCTTTTCCAACCCTTTCTCACTTAGCTTGCAACCGGGTGGCCTAGCTTCGACACAAGAAGTAGATCGTCGATAATCATGCAACTAGAGGATCCCAAATCAAGGCTAGAATGCATTGGATTAAAGTGGGGGACTATGCCTCAAAGGAGTTCTTTTTGGATCTTTGTGTGTGTCACTTTGTGTCAGTTATCAAAAAAATCAAGGAAGGCCAAACAATGCTCTTTGAGCTACTAGGCATTCGCTAGGGATTTTTTTGCCATTATGAGAAATTTTTCACTACTTAGGAAGTCTCCCTTGAGTGATATCGTTCTCTCCAAGATTTCCTTTGGTTTGTTTCATGCAAGATTTTGAAGTCTCAACATTATTTCTATGATAAATTACTCTCTATGGAATATTTAAAGGAAGTTGTTAATTTCATGGCTAATGATAAGGTGCTAGGTTGTAATGGTTTCACTTGTGTTGGATTTGACCTCCATATTAGAGTCTATCTGAAAAATATTTTCATAGTCTATCTTTAAGAAAAATGATTAATAAAGGTAATATCAAATTCACACCTAAGCCAGGAGATCCTAAAGACATTTGTAACTAGAAACCTATAATGCTACTTAATGTCTCCTATAAGATCATTGGCAATGCCTTAACTCTAAAGATTTGACACATGTTTCCTCAAATTGTTCACCTAGAGCAAACTAGCTTCATCAAATCCAACTTCATTCTAGCTAACATCATTGTGATTTGGGAAGGTATGAAATGGGTCCAAAAATCTAAGTTCAACAAGTCTTTTTTAAAGATTGATTTTTCCAAGGCCTATGACTGAATTGAATGGCCTTTTATTTTGGCTATGCTTGGTGCTCTTTTTTTGGCCCTCACTTTCTTCAGTTTGTAAAAATTCATTTTATGAATGCCTCTACATGAATTACTATTAATAACCACCAGTCTCAAGTCTTTGGGTTGCACTATTCCATTTGATAAGGTTTCCCTCTTGCTCCCTCTCTCTAAGTGATTATTGAGATGAAGGATTTGAATATTTGCTAAAAAATACTATTTATTCTGGAAAGATTTGTGGTATTGCTTTGCTAGTGTCCTTTAACCAATTGTTCAATGGTCACTTTGCAAATGATTCTTTTCTCACGCTCATTGAAGATGAGAAAAATGTCAAAGAGGCCCTTCTATGCCTTTATACATTTTTTTAGCCTTTGGTTCGACTATAGAGTGGCATAAAACCTAGTGCTATCATCAATCTTTTCTTCCTATGCCTCCCTTGCTTCTTTGGGTTTGGCTAGAAATGGATTGGTCATGGGGAAATCTTTTGCTTTCTAGGCATCCCATTTTCTTTTCAGGCTAATCCAGTTGACCTTTGGAATGTGCTACTTTCTAGAATTGAGAAGAAGCTTTCTTATTAGATCACCAAGCCTCTCTCTTTGGTTGGTAAATTCAATAATTTCTCTAAAATTATTGTGGCCACTCATGTTTACTATTCTTCTTGTTGAGCCTCTTTGAAAGCTTGGGATTCTTTCCACTCAACAACAAGGGTTGGCTCTTTGTGTCAAATGGATTATATAAGTGATTTATGGGAATGAAGCCTAGAAGATTCTTCTCGGGCATCGTTTGGCTTGGGTTCATGCCCTTTGGTTTCATTAAAAAGTCATCCAAGCTCCCCATGATCTATTTCCCAAAACCATGATGAAAACAAGGTGTCCCTAAAGCTTGTGTACCTTTAAGAGTTGCTTGATCATTGGGGTAATGCCCTATGCATTGTGGGTAGAGTGGGACACTAGATAGTTCTACTTCCCGTGGCCATTCTCCATCTCATGGTTGGAAATGAGATCAAATCTTCTCTATGCGACACTCATGATCTCCTAGATCCCATACTCCTCAATGCCACTCTGGTGGCAGAATCATTTGTCGCAACAGTATTCTGCTTCACCTCCACCTAGAGATGCTACTTTTGAGTAGCCCTTGAGGGTTGGGGCCGATGACTAGTGGTGGTAGTAGTTGCTCTCCATCCAATGGTGGTGGGAGCTAGCCAAAGTCTTCCAAATGGTTCCCTCAGTTGGATTTGACTATTTCTCCAACTCAAAATGAAGAAAAAGATAAAAATGAAGAAGATAAGGTTGAAGATGGGTGGTTTGTGTCTGACATCACCCAATACCCCACTGATGTATGGGGAAAATTGGATGATTGGGACCCTTCTCCGCCCATGCTAACATTGATATTTTCGCTTAGCAGCTTTGTTTTTTGTTTTATGCTAGCTTTTTGGGCATTGCCCATGTGACTTTGGGGAGTGACCTTGTGTCCTTTCTTTGTGAATATATGTTATATTGTGATTAATAATTAATAGACACATGTATTCATCAAGATAAAAGATAATAAGAGGTTGGGGCTCAATGTTATGGTACAAAATGAATATATGTATATTCTTTTATATTACTATGATAGCTCATCAATTGTGATATCCTATATAGCTTAATTTATGACTAATGATCTTCTAGCTTGAATAATATTTTCAAGGATTGGTGTTGGTTGTGGTGGCTCGAGTCCATGTAAAATTTGTATATGGATGAAAGCATTTTTAGCTTGATAAATTGCAAGGTGATTTGATTTTCTATAAGGTTCTATTAGGCTTGAATAATTTCATCAATAAACATGAGGGATAGATGTTCTTGCTAGGAAATTATCATTGTGAATCTGATCATTAAGGTCATATTTAGTATAAAGTGTGACAAGTGTGATCATTATTTAGACCATGAATTTGAAAAGTACAAGAACATGAAGCTGCACCATAGGGTAAATGAAATAAGATGGATTATAATAATATTACTAAAATCATAATAATATTTTGGCTAGGATCTACTCATTTCAGAAGTTTAGTAGAAGCATTGGTGTATTAGAGGAATTTGTATGTTTTACTTGTGATGTGTTTCAAATATTTTTCTTACTCTTTACCTAGTGATGATCACAAGTAGTATGGGATTCTTTTCATCATCATAATTTGTGTAGACGGTAAAAAAAGGATGAAAACCACAATGTATTACATAATGTACCAACATTCCTTTTCTATCTAGGATAAACAAAAAGGGTAAGTGTTATTTACTCATTGTGCACATGTTAGTTACCCCTATGTACTTGTGTAAATGGCCTAAATTTTGTGCACATTTTTATGGGTAAGTGCAAGAAGTTGAGTCCACTTCTAGTGGAAGTGCCATTTTTTAGCTTTAAAATAGGTACCCATTCATTTTTTAGAATAGGTACCCATTTTAAAGTGGGTATTCATTACAAAAGGTTTGAAAATCACAATCTATGTAAACTTCTCATTTGGATTTAGGCTTAGAAAATTTACGGTAACCCAACCCTTAGCCTTGGACCTACAAGTACAAGGTTATGAAAATATCGAGAGAAAAAAATGACTATGTCAATATGGCTGATGAATTCTTTTTTAGAATTATTTTATGAAAATAAAACCCATTATAGATGAGATTGTGTAGATTCTAAATATGTAAATTTTTTCCAATTGGATTATTTTTTCTATTTTTCAAATATTTTTTGATGAAATTGGTCCATAAACTTGAAAAATCATTTTCTTAATAAATTTTTATTAAAATATTTTTTTGTAAAACAAATTGTACATGAATAATATTCAAACAATTCTTTTCAATTTGAAAAAAAATATGATAAGTTTAGGTCATCTTATGCATGACGTACACATGAGATTTTCAAAACAACAATTATGACCAATAAAAAAATAACAAAAAAATATATTAAAAATAAATTACACAAAAATATCATGAGCATTCTTTAATGTGTTAGAGAATATTTCCCAAAAGGATTCAAAAAAATATAATTATTTAGGTCAAAATATGGATGGCGTACGCGTGCATGGTATGGTAAAAAAAATGTTTTTTAAATAGTGGTTTTTAGACATGCCTATTGAAAATCAGTTTGTGTCATCTGGGTATTAAAATAAATTACATATTTGGAAACTAGACTGTGAGTACTACATTTCACATTACTAATTTTTTTTAAGATTCAATGCTTCAATTTTTTAGGTCAATTTTGACAAATTTTAAAAATCAAGGAAAACACTTCCACTTTTTGTCCAAAAAGTGGACTCAACTTCTTGCACACACCCTTATATTAGTGCCCTTACTAGTGATGACATCAAGTAATATGGGATTTTTGATTGTTGTCATAGAGGGCTTATGCGATTTTGAATTAGATAGTGAGATGATGTGTGTAGAAGGTTGCATCTATTTCCACTTTAATACTAGTTGTTCTTTATGGAAACATGTGATATGTACATTATATGGATTGTCACACTAGATATATGTGATGTATGCTTGATCTAGTCATTGTTGTACTTGTGATGAGCATATGATCTAGTCACTATTGTACTTGTGATGTGTATGAACTAGTCACCTTGTGTATATGTGATGTATGCTCAAGATAATTGTTATGTGTAATTTTGGAATTATGAAATGATATAACTCATATGTGTAATTGTGTGCACTTGTACACTAGCAATTGGTAAATGTTTGGTATGGAATCAACACTTGATGACAAAGTATTATCATTCTATTATAATTGGCTAAGTGGATACCTTACGCATTTACTTAGTTAATAGTCATGATGTGCCATAGAAAAATGGCCCTTTGTCATTTTCATGGCCTTTTAGGTCTTTTTTTATGGTGTTGGAACTATGTTGCTCTGATTTTATGTTGTAACATGGCTTGAACATGCTTATTTAGGTATTAAAACTCAAAGAAAAACATATTGTAAAGGTTTTATGAAGTGTTGTAAGACATTTCTACATTCTTCTAGACTCTATTTAATGCAACTTACCTAAAAAAAACTTATTTACTCATCAACAAGTCCTATTTTGAAGTGTTGTAAAGTCTTGTAACAAGCTTTCACATTCTCCTAAGCATATTTTCACTATTTACACTCTTCTTATGCTTTATTTGGTCTCTTTATGCCCTCATAAGTTGTAATTAAGTGTATTTTTGAATGTTATCCTGACAAATAACATTGAATACAAATTTTTTCCCAACACATGTTTTTAGGTCCTAGGTGGGACCCATTCGCCGTGGGTGGTGAATGAGTCCTCCTTGGCCCAAATTCAAAATATTTTAAATTTCCTTTTGGGATTTTATTCAAAATCACTTGATGTCGGCCTGTGATGAGGTATGAACGAATACTAAGGCACAAGAATTGTATAAATAAGTGATTTTCACCTCATTTTACATCTCCTCATTCACCAAGTTCACTTATCCACCTATTCACTCAAGCATTCAAGTATTTTACATCAACAATTCAAGCACTATTCAAGCACTTTGAAGCAGCCATTGACATAACTTTAGACTTGCAT
>VDFB02164283.1:0-13043 GCA_007258455.2 Sequoia sempervirens
GTGGGTGTTGATGGATCATGGATAGGACTAGGTGAAGGTGCATTTGGGATGTCTTGCTCATGGATAGATATAGGATCAAGTTGCTCATGGATAGGCTCTTCATCATTATAGATATCATCTTGATCATATAAAATATATACATTATGGATAGGTTGGATGAAAGTGAATTGATCTTGATTAGGACTAGGGTTTGATGTTTCCACATGCTTAGGATTAGGCTCTTGACATACCTTTTGGGTTGCTTGAATGGAAGTCAAAAGGGATGACTCTTGAATGGGCTCAACATGTTCTAGATGGTCAACAACATGGAGAAATGATGGAGGTTGACTTGGGCTCAATGGGGGAGACTCTTGAATAGGCTCAATGGGGAGACTACATGAAGGGGTTGTAAGAATGGGCATGGTGTTTGAAGACTCTTTGGTAGGTTCAAATATATGAGTTGGATGACATGGCAATGTTTGATTCCTTACTAGTAGCCCTTGGGTCACATCCTTTGTAGGTAGATGGGTGGATTTGGGTAATGCCATAGATTTGAATTTTTTGAATTTTTTGAATTTAGGGCATAGATTTGATGGAGAATTAGATGATGGTGGGGATAATGAATATTTTTATGGGTTAGAAGGTGGAGAGGCGAATGGAGTAGTACTAGGATATGGTGGCATAGGGATAGGTATTTGATTGGAGTTGAAGGGTGCATGAACTAGATTGGCGTTCCCCTTGTCAAATGGAGCATGAGAATTGAAAGGTTCTTGATTTTGTTGCCAAGGTGGACTTGGGATCCTATGCTCTTGTTGTGATATGGGTGGATACATTGATGTGGCATTGACATGATAGGTAGATGGGTTAGTTTGGCATGATGATGAGGTAGCATATAGGATTGTGGTTAAATGTATTGAGGTTGGAATGGTGTTTCGACTTGTTGTGGTATGATTTGTTGTTGTGATAATGATGGAGGGGTTGCATAGGATAATGGTTTTTGAGAGGTGGATTGATATGGATAAGAGTTGACATTAGAAGAGGTGTGATAGGTTGATGAAGGGGTAACATGATATGTGGATGGATGAGGTTGATATGATGATATAGGTGACACATAGGATTGATGTGAAATTTTTTGATGTGGTGATTGGACTTGATGTTTTGTTTGTTGGATTTGACAAGTGGCCATGAGGTATTGGGCTTGTGCTATGAGTTGTTGCATTTGAGGTGATTGGTTTGTTTGAAGTTTTTGGATCATTTCATGGATTCCTTGAATGATTTGTTGGTTTAAAGGTGATTGGATTTTTTGAGCTTCATGAAGTATGTGAATGAGATCTTTTGCTTGATCTTCTAACATTGGCATTGTGTCACTTTTGGAAAATATTTGATTAATATTATGATGATGATTTAAAATTATCAGTATGTGACTACTTGACTGAATAGGATGATTTGGCTTGGAAAGATTGGATGATGTGAAAATGTTTATTGAAAAGTTTGACTTGAGCAATATCAAACACAAGATTTCACATGCAAATGAATGAACACACCAAACACAATGATAAATTTTCTTTCAAAGATTAAAGTAACATGATTAAAGAAAACACTTGAATACACAAAAACAAGTCTAATGCTAGTCAAGTGGATAAAGCCAATTAGGTCTCAAGCTAGGATGCATAAGGTTGACGAGGGATGATTTGAAAGAAAAATTCTGCCACACAGTTGGGAGAAAGGGGTAACCCACCCTTCACCTTCACTTCCCAAAGGTATAAAGTTCTTTGGGGCTTAGCCAAGAGTGACAAGATTTCAACTGCCAAAGGAGTGTGTCTTTGGATTCACACTTGATTGAGGTCATCCCTTGGAGGGGTGTGTGCTCAGAAGACCTCTAAGAAGGGGTATGACAAAGAGAGGTAGCGAGGTTCTTTTTAACAACACACTCAATAATTCCGCTCATACAATGATTCATTTGCTAGAATTGAAATGTGTTAAATGGTTCGAAGCACTCCTTTTAACTAAATTAGAGATGTGTGATTAAAGAAAATAGTTCCACTTTAGCTTAATTCCAATGATGTGAAAAAAAAAAGCAAGATTAATTTTTAGACGCAAAATATAAATGTGTAATCAAACAAGTTGTTCTTTAGCCCCAAATTAAGTGTGTTGGTAAGCAATGATTAGATATGAAGAATGGAATGTGTGCACCTAGGCTTTCTTTAGCTCCAAATTTTTGTCCTCTTGATCCAATTTGTCCTTTGAAGTTTTTATTTTTTTGCACATTCACAAAACCAACAACAAATCCAAAACCCTAACAAAATAATTGATCACTAATATTAGAGGGTTAGCTAGACAAGAAAAAATTGGTTGTTGGAAATGTTTTTGGCATCAAAAATAGAAAAACAAAGAACAAACCATTATTGAAATTTCAAGAGCTTTCCAAAACTATAAAGAAATCTGAAAAAATTGTTGTTTTGTACCCAAAATTATTTTTTCATGAAAAATTGGAAAAAAATATAAAAAATTTGAAAATAGGTCCAAAATTCTGATTTTTTTGGTTGAAGGCACTTGACATCATCCCAAATCTATAGAAATTTTTTGTTGAAAATATCTGCAGCCATTTGATCTATATATAACCAAATATTTGTAAAACCCTAATTTTCAAAGATCTATTTCTGTCTAATTATATTTTTCATCCAAATTAAAAATATAAAGAAAGTAACCCTATTAGAATTTAGAGAGATTTTTGGAAATATAAAGAAATATGAAATTTTTTCTAATTTGCTCTCAAAATTAATTTTTCATGAACAATAAAAAAAATATATAAAAAATAAAAACATATCCAAAAAATTTGATTTTTGGACTGAACACTCTTGATATTGTCCCCAACTTGTAGAAAAAGTTTTGTGAATAGATTTGTAGTCGTTTGAAAGATATGGTCAAATCTTTGAAAATTAGGGTTTTGTCCCAAAATGATGCAAGACCTGCAACAAAAAGGATCCAACTCCAAAATTCCTCAAAATTTGTCAAAATATTGAGCCAAAAATTAGTTAGGGGGTTCACATTAGGTTCACCAAAATGTATATGAAAACTTTGGATAAAATAAAAAATGATAAAACAATATCATGCATTACCTAATCCAAATCTTCAATACCTCAAATACATGCAATGATGGATGAATTGGTTGATTGATTTGATATGTTGGTTGCTCAATTTAGCAGCATAACATTAAGATGGAGATGATAGATGAATTATGATAGATAGAAAAGGATGAATGATTCAAGAATGATTTAGACAACATAAGGATGCTTTGAAGAATCGACCCCCCAAATGGCTTATGAGAGGGTTGATTTATAGGCAAGGTCTGATTGAGATTGATGGTTGAGATTGGATTTCAATAAGATGTCTTAATCAATGGCCAAGATTGAAAGATGAGATATGGACTAGGGTTAGGGAAAAATTAGGGCAAATGATAAGGATCAAGGGTTGAGATTGAATTATGAGATAATTCAATCAAGGGCTAGGATTAAATGAGATTTCAAGAGAAATATTTGATGTGGAAGATAAGATTGGAACAAATAAAGAGGTGGGAGAAAATTAAATAATAAAAATTATTTAATCTAGGTGGCCAATGAATAATTAAATAATTAAAAAAAATGATTTAATTATAGAGGAATGTGACAAATGGAGGAATCATTTTGAATTAAATAATGATTTAATTCAAAATTCAAGAGAGTGGACCAAAATAAATAAATAAAAATTATTTAATTTAGGAGAGAAAAAACTAATGAATAAATAAATAATTAAAAATAATTATTTAAATAATTATAGTGGAAAGTGTATAAAAATTAAATAGATAAGAATTTATTTAATTTTAGAAAGAAAAGGACTTAATTAGTGATGTAATTAAATAAATAAAATTTATTTAGTTAATCAGGGAAGAATAAAGATAGAAATAAATTAATTAAATTATTGTATTATTTAATTAATAGAAGACTTATGACTTTAGAAAATAATTAAATAATTAAAATTATTTAATTATCAAAGACAAAAGGGGAAATGATGGAGAATTTAGAAGTCGCAGGCCTAGGACAATTTTTAGTGTCTACATTTTTCCCCTCTTGGAGATGATGTTCAAGATGATGTGATTTTTGTCAAGTAACATCATTTCAAAGAAGCTAAGGTATAGATAGAGGAAAATGGATGATGATAGAAAGATAGGATGATGATGAAATAAGAGGGGGATGATGATGACCCCTCGAGAGGATAGGCGGGTTGAAAGAACATGGGTATGCTCTCAAAATAAATTTAATGATAAAAGATGGATAATACGTTATGCTGCAAGAAAGTGATCAATCATGGTGTTTGATATAGCGCTAGACATTATGCACCAAGGTGACGATGTGTCTCATGCCCCAGCATAATACAACCTTGTCTAGATACAAGATATGAATATTAGCTGGGAGTAATTAAGATTGGATGCAAATACAAGATAAAAATGTTAACACACACAAGCAAGCAAGCAAGCATTCACAAATTATACAAAAACAATCAAGGTATTTCCTCTGTCAAGCTTTAAATCGATGAGTAACTGATTGATTGATTGATTTTGATTGATGATGATAGTGTTGCCATTGCAGGGAACAATATATCCCTAGATCAACACAAGGATGATGATGATTGATTGATTGATTGGGTTTACAACAAGATTATGATCAAGACCAAAGGATGTGATTGGATAATTTGGCAAGATTGATCAGCTTGATTAGTATGGGTTAAGGATTGAATTGCAATTGCTTGGATTGATTCAATTGATTTGATTTGAAGAAGTGGTTTGGAATGATATGATGCTCGTGATTTGATGATTTGATTAGATGAAAGGATGTGATGATTTGAATAGAAGAACTGAAGTGATTTGAATGATTTAGGTTGGAGTGATTTGATTAGAGTATTGATTTAATTGAATTTAGGAATTGATTTGCTTGGAATGATTTTGATTGATCGAATTGATGAAGAAATGAATTGATTTGATGATAACGATTAGATTGATTAGAAGAAGTGATGTGGTTTGATTTTATTGCTTGGAATTTTGTTGGTTATTTGATTTTTTTGTCTTTTTTTTTTAGGATACCTTCATTTTTATATTTTTTGGGAATATTTTGATTTTTTTGAATTTTTGGAGATGTTTTTATTTTTGAATTTTAAATGTTTCCATTTTTTGGATTTTGAAATATTTTGATTTTTTGGATTTCTTTTGAAATGTTTTGATTTTTTTGGATTTTTGAAATGTTTTGATTTATTTTGGATTTTTGAAATGTTTTGTTTTTTTATTTATTTTTGAAATGTTTTGAGGTGTCAATGGATGAAAATATAGGTAGCCTTTGTAATAGATACCAGTAAGAAGAGAAAACCAAGTCTACGTGCAAAGAGATAGATGGGATTGATAAATGAAAGGGTAGGTGATAGGATAAGGGATAAAAGGCTCATGATAGATGGTGGATGGAAAGGATGTGAGTATCATAAGAGAGCAAGGATGTGATGTCCAAAGACTATGTTGCATAGGAATAACATGCCCCATTCTAGGTACAATACTTATGATTTTTCATGGTAAAGCATATGATAATAGGATAATGATAGGCTTGTTTGGAAGGATGAGGTATATCAAAAGATATTCAAAGCATGTTTCAACATTTTACTCCCTATTTTTATCAATATAAAAATGAGGAAGAGAGGATGAATGGACTCAATATGATAGGTATGTATGATGGGATAAAGATGGTACCTGATGGCAAGATAGAATGATATGACATGAGAATGATAGGTTGGATAGATGAGACATTATGCCCCCAAGTGTAAGTGACATAGAAAATCAACCTACACATGATGTTTGTTTTCTAGGTTTTCATCATTGTACTTATCCAGGGTGCCTATTTACCAAGTTTTCACTGTTCAAGGACAAAGGGATTTTTCTTCACTTTTTTTTTTTGACTTTTTTTGTTTGATTTTTTTTAATATTTTCTTTAATTTTTATTTTTTTGGATAGGAGAAGGGGAATATGGATAGGAGGGACTCAAGTGTCTAGTTCCATGAAAGGTAATAGTCCCACTAGAGATGGATTTCATTGCATGGACCATGTCAAATGTGCTCATAGATGTTAGTAGGGGGATGCATGAGAGGGAGATGGATTAGGTAGATAAAGGATTATGATATGAATTACAGAGGAAAATAGTCTAGATTATGACAGGGAAATTATATAGGACTTATGCAAAAGATGAATGGGGAGGCTTAGCCAAAAGCATGGACCATAGGAAGGTGGTGGGGGAGAAATGTAGGATAATGAGTGAAGGGTGAGGGGATGGAGATATGTGGAATTGTTGTGAAATGGAAGGGAAGCAGTGACTAATGAAGGAAGAATAAATAAAGGAAGTGGATGGATGGGGTAGGGAATGGAGATAAGGAGATGGTGGATGGAATAAATGGCATAGACGTAGGAAGGAAAGAAAGGGTGGAGATGGAATGGAATGGAATGGAAATGGAGGTGCCCCATCATTTGACTTGCTTTTCTTTTTGTTAGGGACCCAAACCATTTTAGTTTTGGCCTTTACTTTTGGAGGTATGAGCTTATATAAATTTTTAGATGATTCTTTTCCTTGATTCCCAAAGGCATGAGGATTTTTAGGATTTCTTACTTTATACATAGAGGCATTGAAATTTTTGCTTTTGAATCCCATGGACTATATGGTGGAATGAGTGGAAGCTTCATGTTTAGACAATGTGTGAATTGCTTGGTCATGATTAGGACTTTTAGAAGAGTTATGGATGGATGGATGAGGGGATTGTATAATGGGGATATTAGGTGTTGGGAGTAACAAAGGTAGATTATATGGAGGGATATTAGGAGTTGGAAACAATGGTGGAAAAAAATTGTGGAAGGTGTATAGTCACATGCTTTTGAAATTTGTAGGATGATGGAGGAGGGATGTAAACATATGTTTTAGGGATATGATAGGATTTATGATGAGAGGAGGTGGACTTAGGATGCATGGAGGAAGTATCAACATATTGAGATTGGTGTCCTTTGGGGTATATCCAAGGCCATAAGAGCGTGGAGTGTATTTGACATGGATGGGCTCCAAAATACCATGTTCATGAAGGCCTAAACCTTTACCTTGGTAGTTCATGTTTTAGAGTATGCAATGGAGAATGGGGCTAGGTGTAGGTGAAACACTAGAAATTAGTTCCTTATTGGATGGAGAAAATGAAGGGAAGATAATGGTTGTTGTTGTTCTAAGGAGGAACATTCATAAATGAGGGAGGAAAGACCAATAGGATATGATGGAGGAATTGTAATGGGGTCAATAGTGGGTGATGGAGGATCATTAGGATCTTGATTAGCATTGTGTTCACTTAGATCCAAGGTATTGTTTTGATCTTCTATGTGTGCTTAGGAGGCATATGTCTCATCAAGGGAAGTGGATGTTGATAAATCACGGATAGGACTAGTGGTACATTTTGTATATCTTGCTCATGGATAGATATAGGATCAAGTTGCTCATAGATAGCCTCTTCATATGTAATATCTTGATCATATAAAATATATAGGTTATTGATAGGTTGGATGAAAGTGGTTTGACCTTGATTAGGACTAGGACTCGACATTTCCACATGCGCGAGAGTAGACTCTTGATATAACTCTTAGGTTTCTTGAATGGAAATGGAAGGGGATGACTCTTGAATGGGCTCAACATGGTCTAGATGGTCAACAACATGGAGAAATGATGGAGGTTGACTTGGGCTCAATGGGGGATACTCTTGAATAGGCTCAAGGGGGAGACTACATGATGAGATTGTAAGAATGGGCATGATGTTTGAAGACTCTTTGGTAGGTTTGAAAATATGAATTGGATGGTATGGCCATGTTTGATCCCTTGCTATTAGCCCTTGGGTCACATCTGTTGTAGGTGGATGGGTCGATTTGGGTAATTCCATAGGTTTTCCTTTGAATTTTTTGGATTTAGAGCATAGATTTGATGTAGGATTAGATGATGGTGGGGGTACAATGAAGAGTTTGATGGGTTAGAAAGTGGAGAGGTCAATGGATTAGGACTAGGACATGGTGGCTTAGGGATAGGCATTTGATTGGATGGTGGTATGATAAATTTATAGGGTGCATGAAATAGATTGGCGTTCCCCTTATCAAAGGGAACATGAGAATTGAAAGGCTCTTGAATTTGTTGCCAAGGTGGACTTGGGCTCATATGTTCTTGTTGTGATATAGGTGGATATGTTGATGTGGCATTGACATGATAGATAGACGGGGGTATGTGCAAGATCATCATGGAAAAAACATACCCTTAAGTGGCAAAAAGTTTAGAAAAATCAGAGTTAGGCAACTTGACATAAAAATTTGAATAATTTATCTATATTATTTCAAAAATATGTAAGGATAGAATTTGTAGCAAATTGAATTTAGTTTCTAAACTACTAGGTTTTTTTTTTAAAACAAAATCTATTTGGTGAAATTTTGAAATTTTAATGCAGTAGTACTTAAATTTCAAGGAAAAAATAAGTAGGTGTCTATCCAACCACCCTAACCACAATAAAATTATAATATTTTTTTATAATATTTTAGATATAAGTAGAGGACTCATGTCCCGATGTGATGCATATTTTTTTGTAATTTTTCCAAGTAAATAATTAATTATGATTTTTATTACAACTTTTAAAAAATATAAAACTACACGCTTAACCACCTTAACTTGGTCAAACTTCATGAAATTCAATTCTTTTTTTTAATCCTCTAGTATATGAAGTATTGTGAATGTGACATGTTTCATATTCAAAATGTGATACCATTTGAAAGCTATATATGTTTTTCAATTAGCCTATCAATCAAGACTTTAGTCAGAATTAAATAGAAAAATGAATAATAATTATTTATTAAATTCAAAGTAAAGCATAATTTATATTGGTGGAAAGTTAGAATCTCCTTTAAAACCCTTTTCATTTTATTAATTTTGGGTTAAAAAAGTCACAAATACATACCTTATAAATACCCATCATATCGCCACTTTATCGATCATGATCCCACATACCCAAGGCTGGGTTGGCATGATTATGAAGTATTAACATGGTGATCATGGCTGAGTGTGTTGAGGTTGAAATTTGCGTTTTGACTTGTTGGGGCATGAATTATTGTTGTGATAATGATGGAGGGGTTGCATAGGATAATGGATGCTGAGAGGTGGATTGATATGGATAAGAGTTGACATTAGAAGAGTGTGTGATAGGTTGATGAAGGGGGTATGTGCAGAATCATGATGGGCCAAAAGTGGGTGATATGATGAGTATGTGTAGGGCATGGCTGGCTTAATTTTTAACCCAAATTGATGAAACTAAAAGGGTTTTTTAAAGATATTTTCAACTTTCCACCAATATAAATTATGATTTACTTTGAATTTAATAAATAATACTATTTATTTTCTATTTGGAATTTTATGACTAAAGTCCCAATTGATAGGCTGATTGAAAACATCTATATTATAGGGGCCAAAATAGTATCATATTTTTTTAATCTAAAACATGTGTCACATTCTATGCTTTGCATACTATATGATTTAAAAAAAATGAATTTCATGAAGCTTTGACCAAGTTAAGGTGGTTAGCCATACGAGTTTCTATATTTTTAAAAAGTTGTAATTAAAAATTCATAATTAATTATTTACTTAGAAAAAAATTACAAAAAAATATGCATCACATCCATAAATGAGTCCTATACTTATATATAAAATTTTATCATTTTATTGTGGTTAGGGTGGTCAGACAAACACCTACTTCTTGTTTTTTCCTTTAAATTTAAGTACTACTGCATTGAAATTAAAAATTTTCACCAAATAGATTTTGTTTTTTTTTTTAAAACCTAGTAGTTTAGAAACTACATTCAATTTTCTACAAATTCTATTCTTACATATTTTTGAAATAATATCGCTAACTTATTCAAACTTTTACGTCAAGTTTCCTAATTCTCATTTTTCTGAATTTTTTACCACTTAAGGGCCTATTTTTTCCATGATGATCATGCACATACCCAGAGGTAACATGATATGTGGATGGATGAGGTAAGTATGATGATATAGGTGACACATAGCATTCATGTGAAATATTTTGATGTGGTGATTGGACTTGATGTGCTTGTTGGATTTGACAAGTGGCCATGAGGCATTGGACTTGTGCTATGAGTTGTTGCATTTGAGGTGATTGGTTTGTTTGAATTTTTTGGATCATGTCATGGATTCCTTGAATGGTTTTTTGGTTTAAAGGTGATTGGCTCTTTTTAGCTTCGTGAAGTATGTGAACGAGCTCTTGTTCTATGTCTTCTAATGTTGGCATGGTGTCACTACGATGATGATTTAAAATGATTAGTATGTGAGTGCTTGAATGACTTTAGGATTATTTGGCTTGGAAAGATTGGATGATGTGGGAAATGTTTGTTGAAAGTTTGACTTGAGCAATATGAAACACAAGATTTCACATGTAAATGAATGAACAAACACACCAAACGCAATGATAATTTTTTCTTTCAAGATTAAATGTTATGATTAAGCAAACACTTGAATACACAACAACAAGCCTAATGTTCTTGTCAAGTGGGTATGGCCAATTAGGTCTCAAGCTACGATGCACAAGGATGACTAGTGATAATTTGAAAGAAAAATCCTGCCACACAATTAGGAGAAAGGGGTAACCCACCCTTCACCTTCACTTCCCAAAGGTATAAAGTTCTTTGGGGCTTAGCCAAGAGTGACAAGATTTCAACTCCCAAAGAGGCATTTCTTTGGATTCATGCCTTGATTGAGGTCATCCCTTGGAGGGGTGTGTGCTCCAAGTAGGCCTCCTAAGAAGGGTATGAAAAAGGAGAACCAAGTGAGGTGATTTTAACCACACATGCACTCAATTCACACTCGCAATGATTAATTTCTTCTTAGAAAATAAAAATGTGTTTAAAACAGTTCAAGCACTTTCTCCTTTTAACCACAAGTCGAGATGTTTGATTGAAGACAATGGTTCATTTTAACCCAATTTCAATGATGTGACAACAAACAAGATTAATTTTAGACCCTAAAATCCAAATGTGTTATCAAACAAGTTCTTTTTAAGCCCCAAATTTAAGTGTGTTGATAAGCAATGATTAGAGATGAAAGATGGAATGTGTGCACCTAGACTTTCTTTAGCTCCAATTTTTTGTCCACTTGATCCAATTTGTCTTTTGAAGTATTTATTTTTCTGCACATTCATAAAACCAACAACAAATCCAAAACCCTAACAAAATAATTGATCACTAATATTAGAGGGTTAGCTAGACAAGAAAAAATTGGTTGTTGGAAATGTTTTTGGCATCAAAAATAGAAAAACAAAGAACAAACCATTATTGAAATTTCAAGAGCTTTCCAAAAATGTAAAGAAATCTTTTTTTTTTTTGCACCCAAAATTAATTTTTTCATGAAAAATCACAAAAAAAAATATATATCAAAACAAGTTCAAAAATTTTGACTTTTGGTTGAAGGAACTTGACATCATCCAAAATTTGTAGATATTTTTTTGTGAAAATATCTACAACCATTTGAGAGATATAAGCAAATCTTTGTAAAACCCTAATTTTCAAAGATTTGATTTTTGTCTAAGTAATTTTCATCCAAATTAAAAATATAAAGAACAAACCCCTATTACAATTCAAAGATATTTCTATAAATATAAAGAAATCCAAAAAATTCTTTGATTTGCTCTGAAAATTGATTTTTCACGAAAAATAACAAAAAAATTATAAAAAATTAAAAACATATCCAAAAAATTTTATTTTTGGACTAAAAGCTCTTGATATTGTCCCCAACCTATAGAAAAACATTTTGTGAAAACATCTATAGCCGTTTGAGATATATGGTCAAATATTTAAAAACTAGTGTTTTGTCCCAAAATGATGCAAGACCTGCAACAAAATGGATCCAACTCCAAAATTTCACAAAATTTGTCAAAATACTGATTGAAAAATTAGTTAGGGTGTTCACATTGGGTTCACCAAAATGTTTATGAAAAATTTGGATAAAATAAAAAATGATAAAACAGTAACATGCATTACCTAATCCAAATCTTCAATACCTCAAATAGATGCAATGATGGATGAATTGGTTGATTGATTTGATATGTAGGTTGCTCAATTCAACAACATAACATTAAGATGGAGAAGATAGATGAATGATGATAGATAGAAAGGGATGAATGATTCAAGAATGATTTAGACAACATAAGTATGCTTGAAGAATCAACCCCCCAAATGGCTTATGAGCGGGTTGATTTATAGGCGAGGTCTAATTTAGATTGATGGTTGAGATTGGATGTCAATAAGATGTCTTAATCAATGGCCAAGATTGAAAGATGAGATATGGACTAGGGTTAGGGCAAAATTAGGGCAAATGATAAGGATGAAGGGTTGAGATTGAATTATGAGATAATTCAATCAAGGGCTAGGATTAAATGAGATGTCAAGAGATAAGATTTAATGTGGAAGATAAGATTGGAACAGATAAAGAGGTGGGAGGAAATTAAATAATAAAAACTATTTAATCTAGGTGGCCAACGAATAAATAAATAATTAAAAATAATTATTTAATTATAGAGGAATGTGACAAATGGAGGAATCATTTTGAATTAAATAATGATTTAATTCAAAATTCAAGAGAGTGGACCAAATTAAATAAGTAAAATTTATTTAATTTAGGAGAGAAAAAGATAATGAATAATTAAATAATTAAAAATAATTATTTAATTATAGTGGAAAGTGGATTAAAATTAAATAAATAAGAATTTATTTAATTTTAGAAAGAAAAGGACTTAATTAATGACACAATTAAATAATAAAATTTATTTAATTAATCAAGGAAGAATAAAGATAGAAATGAATGAATTAAATAATTAAAATTATTTAATTATCAAAGACAAGAGGGGAAATGATGGAGAATTTAGAAATCGCAGGCCTAGTACAATTTTTAGTGTCTACACTATTATAGTACTCATAATAGATTCAT
>VDFB02164284.1:0-32805 GCA_007258455.2 Sequoia sempervirens
CATTGGAGGGACACCAACCATGTCACAAGCCATATCACAATCAATGCCTACCATGTCAACAACGTCCTCACAGTCGATTGGAGCTACCTTTGGGTCCTAAAAAATGTGGGAAAGCTCTTCAAACCTCCTATTTGGAGCTTCATCTAGTGCCATGGGAACATCATCATCAAACCTCTTTATTGTTACTTCAAGCAATTGCATGGGAACAAACTCACTCAATCCCTTTGGGAGAAATAAATAGCGAATTTCCATTCTAGGACCCCAACCAAATGTCAACATGTCATCACAACTTAACACCAATACCCATATCCCCCAAAGGAAAAACACCAACATTCTCCATGGAAAATTCTACCAATTTGGACAAGGAAATCATATTACACAACACATGAGTTCATTTGGACACCAAAATATTCAAGGTCAACACATCCCACAAATATCAACTAATACTGCAGGAGGACACATTCCCACATATGCATCACACATCCATACCCATCAACACATCCCTAATAAAAAAATGCAATACCAACAACCTCCAAACCAAAAAATGTCATACATTCCACAACAACACATTCCACCACAAAATGCAAACACATCTTCCCACCAAATTGGCACTCATGGGATAGCCATCACTCCTATGTGTGATGCAACAAACAATCCTATAATTGACACCTTGATAGCTCAAGTGGAAAAATTCCAAAAAAAAATAGAGACTATGCAAATGTCCAACAAAAAGCCACACACTTCATATGAATTATTCCCATATCCCTTCGACGCAAATTTATACATGCCAAACTTCTTGCCAGGGTATGTAGTGCCAAAATTTACTAAGTACAAGGGCAAGACAAATCCCCTCGAACACATTAGAGAGTTTACCACTATGTGCGTGGACGTTGCCTATGAACATACTTATTTGATGAGACTCTTCTTTAGGAGTCTCGTCGGTCCCGTACTTGAATGGTTTTCCACTCTACCTAAGGGAATAAAGACATGGGATGAACTTGCACACAGATTTGTGCAAAACTATTCCTATAACATTGATACCGACATATCCATCATTGGAATTTATGTACACTTACTCAGGAGGATACTGGTACTCGAGCTTTATTCCATTCTTCCAAAGATGGAGAAGTTTAGCAAGTCATTGCCATATTGAGATACTCGAGAAAGAAAAAGTCGACATGGTTGTCCAAAACCTCTTAGGCCCATTAAAATATTGCTTGCAATTTCATTGTTGCCCCACTTTTATAGAATTCTAGTTGATAGTGGAGTCCAACTCGAAAAGGCCCTTATTGCTAAAGGAGAACTCAAATACGAACCTAAGAGCACGAACATAAACCCACCTCTTGACAAAAATAAATAGTGGGTCAAGAATGAACACATCACCAATGATGGCATTATTGACGCTAAGGCGGTAAACACAACGGGTCTTGTACTCACTCTCAAAGGAGCTCAACTGCAAAACACACCATTGATCACACCAACACCTGCTGCAAACATTATCCAAAATAATCGAAAAAATCAAAGACATCCTTAAAAATATTCTCCAAAATGGCATCATCACATTGCAAGACCTTAAGCCAAATGACCTAGGAAATTTTAAGCCATCATGGTGGGATGACAATGCATTCTATGATTACCACCATACAAAAGGACATAAAACCTCATCTTGTCGACAACTAAAGAATCTGGTTCAAGACCTCATTGATAATCCTACCATTCAACTAGATGGACAACAATTTGCTTGAAATGCGGACCATACAATTCATAAAAACCCACTATAGGACAATGGTTCGAATAATCCCTCTATGTCAGGCCCAAAGACTAATAACAATTGTGTCAATTACACTTGAGGAGCCTTTGATTATTTAGGTGGACCCATTATTTTAAATCATGTTTGAGTTGTCAATGAATATGTCAATACAATTATTGTCAAGAGAGAACATAAATGTAATGTCACTACCCGTGGTGGCAAAGCTACCATAGCTGGTCCTCCTCCTCCTTGACAACCAAAGATCATGATATTTGGACCATCTTCCAAACAGTCACAAACGGGTTCGTTCGCCAAGCAGTCATAGTCTAAGGGATAGTTTAATCACATTGACCAATTGGGAAAAATGCCTATGCAAATTTCCATACTCGGGCTGCTACGCATTTCTCCCACACACAAATCCATAATTGAAAAAACCTTGCAAGAGTCTTATGTCCCTAAGGATATTTATGTCAATCAATTCAAGGCAATGGTTGGGTACTTGACTACCCCTCATCACATCACATTTTCAGACCAAGACTATTCGTCACCAAAATACAACCACAATGACACATTGCATATCAAAGTCTTTATCCATAAACATAAGGTTAGATGAGTTTTAGTAGATGGTGGAGTAGGACTGAACATATGTTCCCTAAAATTGGTTAAGGCTCTAGGCTTCTCTAATGACTGTGCAGACACTACCAAGAGCATTGTTATAAAGGAATATGATGATGAGGAAAGTTCCTCTCGGGGCATTATCACACTTCCTATCAGAGTGGGGCCAGTTATTGTGGATATGACATTTCAAGTCCTGGATCTTGAACTACCCTATAACATCTTGCTTGGTCGACCTTGGATTCATGCCTTAAAATTTGTTCCATCTACCTACCACCAATGCATAAAGTTTCTTTTTATGACACTGAAATCACCATACATGGAGACCTCGATCCCTTCCATTATTGCACCAATCTAAGGGGTATTTTAGAACATCAAGTGCCCATTAACCGAGAAGCTTCGACTTCCTCTTCTTCCAAAGATATCGACCCATCCAAACCTTCCAAATCATCCACATCCACTCCTTTGTCATCCACCACGCAGTCTTCCTCTGTCCCAAAGGTTGATCCTAACATCAAGATACAAGACCCAAGTTGTGGAGAATTTAAATTAAACACGACATACTACATCACCAAAATACCCAAGTCTCCTAAAGCTTATGGTCGAACTTGTTTCAAAATGGAGCCTAACAAAATTTTCAAAGTTCCTCCAATACACATTTTTATAAAATGGGGTGAGATGAGAAAATAATACATTTAAGACCTATCAACTTGGATTTATAAGGATCCAAAAGATCCATCCCCATTACCAGTCCAAATATATGGAAAAGGCTATGACATAATGAAGGAAAAACGCTATGACAGTACTAGTGGCCTTGGCAAAAATAAAAAGAGATGTGAGAACCTATAATGCCTTCCCGAAGACCAAAGCTTCTTGGGTTAGGGTCTGGAACACTCGAAACTGGCGATCAAAGTACCAATGTACTTTCCAGTGAGAGAGTGAATGCTTCTGAAAGTGTCGAGACTATTGAAGACTCCCTTACCAAAACTGACTCACATGAATGGGAATTTGGTTCTCAAAGATCCTTAAGTGAATTTTGCCTTGATGAATTGCTCCTAGAACCTGAAGAATGTACCTTTGAAGAAAGATTTTGGAAAATGTTTAAGATTGATCCAGAACAAAATAATGACAACCCTAAACTCCCAAGGAAATGAGAAGACTGGGGTAGATTCTTTTTCCCTCTGGACAATAACAAGCCTGAATCATCTTCTAATCCCATTAACCCCCATCCTGACACACCTATCCGACCATCTAATCCTAATGACCATCATTCAGATTCATCTGAATCACCATATGACACTAATGACCGTGATTCCAATCCATTTATCCCCTATTTTTCTAATGAGTCTTACTTGTCTGAATCAAGTGAAGGAGAATACTGGATAGAATAAATCCATTTTCATTCTTTTCACATCATCCCAACCATTCACCAACATTGATGATGGTATCTCCATAGTCTACCCACAACTAATTGATTGGGATCAACAAGGCCTGCCTGTTATGGACATATTTTAGAATGACAAAGCTATTGCAGAATTCATGGTACTTCGTGAAGGCATACCAAGTGGGGACCACAAGGCTAGATTTTCTATAGAACTATATTGTGCAACATATTTTAGGGAGATTGTGCAGTCCTATAGTCACAAAAAAAAAAATTAAAAATAAAACAAAAAAGGACACGTCTTTAGGTGAAAACCAAAAGGTACCTTTTGACGATAGAAAGTAAAAGTAAAGGATGTATCTGAGGATGAAAACCTCTTCAAGGTACCCAAGGATGGAGGATTCAACTTTCTCCCCATCACACAAGAAAAATTGGCAATGCTCATTGAGGACACCATGGAAGTAAACATAGCCACAACAAAAGATCCCAAAATTGTCATCTTTGCAGCATCTTTGACAGAGGAAGAGAAACCGAAATTCCACAAATTCTTTTCAGAACGTAAGATTAATTTTGCATGGTCATATGTTGATATGCTTGGGTTGGATCTAGAAATAGTCTTACATCACTTTACCTTGTTTTTAGATGCTAAACTAGTCAAACAAAAATTGTGGAAGATGCATCCTTAGATTGCATTACTAGTAAAAGTAGAACTCAAGAAGCTACTGGATGCAGGATTCATAAGATCAATAGACTATGATGATTGGATTTCAAATCTTGTACTTGTCACTAAGCCAAATGGTCAAATACACATCTGCATGGACTTTCTTGACATGAATAAAGTGTGTCCAAAGGATGAATTTCCATTACCCAACATAGACATCATAGTTGACCTTACAACAGGATACAAGATGTTGTCCCTCATGGATGGTTTCTCAGGTTATAATCAGATTCAGATTGCCCCTGAAGATCAACATAAAACAACATTCACTTGTCCTTGGGGTACCTATTGGTGGAATGCCATGCCTTTTAGTCTCAAGAACATAGGCAACACATATCAAAGAGCCATGACAACAATATTCCATGACATGATGCACAGGCTAATGGAAGATTATGTGGATGACCTTTTGGAAAAGCATTTAACACACAAAGATCACCTTAATGTACTAGACAAATTTTTCAAAATATTGAAAGAGTACAAGGTCCACTTGAATCCTAAGAAGTGTGTGTTTGGTGTGACATCAAGAAATTTTTTGGGATATATAGTTTCTTGCACCAAAGTGAAAGTTATATTAGACATGCCTCCACCAAAAAGAATAAGTGAGTTAAGGACATTGCAAGGAAGATTGCAATCTATCTAATGCTTCATCGCATAACTAGCAGACAAGTGCCAGCCATTTCAATATCTCCTACAAAAAAGTATCCCCTTTGTGTGGATTGATAAATGTCAAGAGGCATTCCAACAAATAAAAGACTATCTATTGTCACCACCCATCCTAATGCCACCTATTGAAGGAAAACCTTTGATCCTGTATATTTCTACACTAACTTTAGCAAGGTGGACATTGCTGGCACAAAATGACCATGATGAAAAGGAAAGTGAAATATACTACATCAATCAGACACTAGTTGGATATGATATGAATTACACATCTATTGAACGTTCTTGTCTTTTAGTTGTTTTTTTTCCTAGAAGTTAAGACACTACATGCTAAATCATAAGACACAACTAGTGGCAAAGATTAATCTCTTGAAATATCTCCTTAGTAGGGCAGCATTGATAGGCCGATTGGAAAAGTGGGTTATGATACTGAGTGAGTACAACATACAATATGTAGAATGAAATGCCATAAAAGGACAAGTGATAGCCAATCAACTTGCAGATGAAATTGTACAAGGTGATCACCCATTGATAGTAGATTTCCCTGATGAGTCCATCTTTCATGCAGAGCCTAGATCACCTTGGAAGCTTTACTTTGACAAATCTCATACTGGTCATGGCTCAGGCACACTGACAATGATCATATAATTAAATGAATAACACTCAGCTATAAAATTCGATATCCAATATTTTTACACTCCATTACTCAATATATGACATGAGATAGAATATTGCATTTTACATATTCCGTCCACATTTTGAAAAAGAAAACTTAAAATATGAAGGCAATAGATTTTCTCACTGAGACTGTCAAAAAAACTATTCATAAGAATGTCCAGAAAACTGAAATATTTGTATCTCCATCTTGTTTTGTAGCAAAGTACTGCAATTACAGTGGAAAATCCCACCCCATAACTCAATCGGGAATCGAGACTTCCCACCATCTCTTCATTTCATCATCATCTTCCTCTACCTCTTCCTCTTCCTTTGTCTTTCTATTATGCAAATTTTCTTGGCTACCTTTTGTATCAAAATATGGACTATAGGTTTTGTTTTCTAATGGAAGTCCATGAAGATCTGGATTTCCTACAAAAGAAGAAGCATCAAAGGTAAAAAATTGCCTCCCTTGCAATATCAAACTAGAAAGCATGTTGTTTGAAAGATTCAAAACCTCAAGGAACGCGAGGTTTAGAAGTTCTGGGGGAATATTTCCAAATATTTTTTTTGTTGAGAGATCGAAGGACTCCAATTTAACCAAGGCTCCCACAGATTTTGGAATGGAACCATTCACCTAGTTTCTTGAAAAGTTCAAATCATTAAGATTCTTGAGAAGACCTACATCTAGAGGAATATTTCCTGATAGGTTGTTGTTAGATAGGTCCATAAATCTAAATGCCTTGAATATATTTTCATATTGACTTGTCCTCCCTTTAACCCAAAGAGTAACTTGATCCCAAAACATGTTTTCATAGTCAATAAAATGATCCCTACCTCTGACAAGAAAATTAAACTTTGATTCATCATTATGTGGTTCATGGACCATAACATCTAGCTTTCCTAGCTTTTTAGGAATATGTCCTGATAAACAATTGTTGGATAAATCTAGAATCTGTAGAAACTTCAGCTCAAATAGGAAAGCAAGAACAGTTCCTTCAAAGTTATTTAAAGCCACGCCCAGAATTCAGAGACGTCTTAACTCTCCAATGAAAATTGGGATGTCACCTTGAATTTGGTTGCTTCCTACATCAAATACTTCTACCTCTGTACAATTTATAATGGATGAAGGAATGGTACCTTGTAAATTGTTTCCATAGAGATTTAGTGTATGAAGAAAGCTCATATTTCCCAGTTGCTTTGGTATCTCCCCATGAAAATTATTCTCAGACAAATTTAAAAATTCCATCTCCATGTATCCCCCCAAATTTGGAGGAATGGTGCCCCTCAAATTGTTCTTTGACAAGTCTAGAAATGAAATCTGACTTGTATTTGTGCTGAATGAAAGTGGAATTTCTCCTATCAAATTATTGCTTGATAGAATGAAAGTGGAATAAAAATCCATTATAGTAGGAATGGAACCACCAAAATTATTCTAGATGAAACATCAAATAAAATCATAGGGATATCCATCCAATTATGTCCCTTAAAAGCTAGAAGAGAGCCTTCTAACCTATTTCCTCTTTTCAAGTCAACAATGAAGAAGGCCTTGGATATTACCGAGGGAAAAGAACCTTGTAGCTGATTGTTTGAAAGCTTGAGGAAGTGAAAATTGGGAAGATCCCATAGCCAATTAGGAATGTTTCCTACAATTTTGTTATCTGATAGGTCCAAGTCTATTAACTTGAATATTGTTGGAAAATAATCTCAACTACATTATTAATTGCTCCACCTTGACCTGTCTTTTTAGTATCCTCCATATATGCATTGAATTCCATTCCAAATCCAACATTAAAGACAAAGATTCAAACAAGAGTTCATCTAATCTAATCCAACTTGATCGATGTCTCATCAACAGTCTTCATATGTTTTGAGGGTGCCTTGAAATATATAATTTTATGCTGTGTTCTCTATCCTTCGTATATGTTGAACTCTCTATATATTGTATGAAGTCAGTTTTTTTACTCACTCTCACGAGTCCAACTTTATAGAATTGTAAGGAATTGAGAAGTCTGCAATGATGTATGTAATAAAGAGTTGAAGCTCTGTAAGTTGTAAGAAGTAGATTCCAACTCTGCAAAGCTATAGAGTATTTTTTGAAGTGACTAGTGAAAATATGAGTCTTTTGTAAGATGCTTAAGTTAATATAATTGTATCTATGAATGAGCCAAAGCTCAGATGAAAAGCTTGTGTAATATTTCAAGTTTGAGTAATATAAAATTTCAAGTTTTTTTTTCTGTTCTATTTTTGTATCTGCTCCTCCCTTATTTCTATAAAGTGGTATCAGAGTCATAGGGTGTCAAAGGTCTATCAAGCCTAGTAGTCAACCACAATAGTTGAGTCTAAAGGTTTGTAAGTGTTGGTGTCAAGCAATGGAGAAAATATTTTAGTAGGTAAGATTCCAGTTAAGAAGAAAGATTTAGCTGCCTCTAAACAAGTATTATTCATAGTCTTAAAGGATCTTATTGTTGTCGAAGAGTTTGCCATCCAAAAAAAGAAAAAGAAAATTTATGTTTTTTGAGATAGAAGAGAGTTTGAAGCTACCAATTTAGAGAAGAGAGGAGGCTGTTAGTTTTGATTGTTGAAGCAGAAGGAAAAGATCCTAGAAGAAGTTGCAAAAAGGTGAATCGTGCCAATGAAAGAAAAATACCACCATATGAATGAAAGGGATGGTTCATAGCTAAGTTTTTTTGTCATTGTTTGAAGGAGGATGTTTGAGAATGTGGAGGAACAAAAAGTTGGAGGAAAATATGAGTGAAGTTGTTAAAACTAAAAGAGGGGTAAAAATTTATTCAAACCAAAATAAATTAGTACAAAGCAAGGGCATTGCACACCCCTATCTATCTCTACTAATTGGTCCAAGTTTTGAGACAAATTTGGGGGTAATTGACCCTTTTCCACAATGTTCCAATTTTGCAAATGATCAGAAGCCTATTTGGCCAAACAATCCGCAACCCCATTAAATTCTCTAGGAATGTGATAGAAAGTAACATATTTCAATGAAGCACACAGATTAAGAATTTGTTTTATAATTGAAGCCAAATGCCAACTGACATCCTCTAACTACTACCTCTTCAACAAAGTCACCACCATCTGAGAATCAAATTCACAAATGATTTGTCTCCACCCAACTGTGCAACCATGCTCCACAACATATAAAATGGCAAGAGCCTCCATCACATTGTTAGTATACCGACCCTTATAAACATAAAAGATAAACTAAACAGCCCCAAAACTATTCCGCCCAACACCCCCAATATCAGTATGACTAGGATTTCCCTGAGAAGAACCATTTGTGTTGATTTTCAACACACCTTGAGGAGGAGGACACCAAAGCCCCTCCCTATTTATCTTTTGAAGAGGATGTCAACATCTATTTCTCATGATATGGTTAGCACCCTGAGCAACACCCCTCTAAAGAGGAAGGTTGAGACAAGTGCAATAGGAAACATTTCCCAGATCGAAACCCTCAGCCAAGTCACACTTAGCCGAAATAGTTTCTCCCAAAGAATGAAGAATTTTCCACCACAAATTTTGGACAACCAACTTCACATCTTGAAGAATCCCATGATTCCTCTCCAACTAGCTATGCTAGATAATAAAGGTTAGTCCAAGAGCCCAAGTAACTTGAAGAAAATAAGTCTTAACAAGGGCTTTCCCTCACCATGCAAAGAACTTAGCCAAAGAAGAGACATTCCAACAAGCTTGGTTCCACACACCCCACCATAGGTGCCAAAGCTTCCTAGAGAAGGAACATTGGAAGAAGAGACGAGAGACACTCTCCTCACTATTACAACATAAAACACAGATCGAGGGACCTTGAAACCCTCGCTTGCATAGGTTATCCCAAGTAAGACACCGGCTCTGGACCACCAACCACATAAAAAAATTGCATTTTTGGGCCTAGAAAATTTGTTCCACATATGCTGAACCACCAAGGAACCTCAGTGTACCCAAAAATCTTCATAACCAACTCTCCATAACTTGCTGAAATAAAGTAGTTACCAGATAAATCACTGTTACTCCAAGCCAAGACATCCTACCCCTCCATGGAAATGCATTCATGCATTGCAAGAATCTGATCCAGCTCTTTCCTATCCTCCTCTAACCCTCCTAGTGTCCAATCCAAGGAGTGCTTCCATCTAAGACTAGGAGCCAACCCAATATTCTAAACAATCTTATAATGCTCAATCGTATTCCAACTTGTAATAGTAAAATGATCACAAAGAGGTTGGAGGTGAGGGTAAGCAGCAAGAATAGGAGGATGACCATCCCAAGAATCCCTCCAGAAAAGAGCCTGAGAACCCATATGATAGATCCAAATAAGCCCCTTTTTTAACCAATTGAGCCCTCGATTTCAAAGTATGTCAAATCATAGATCCCCTTCATTCTAAACTGAAACAAGGAACATCAAATGTGTTGACATCCTTAAGATACTTGTGAGTGAGAATATGGGCCCAAAGCTGATGTTGACTAGTACACCAATGCCAATATAGCTTGGCTGCAAGAGCTTTCCCATTCAAAACAATAGAACATAAGTCAAGGCCCCCCTCTTTATATGGCTTACACATAATTCCCCACTTAACAAGACTCCACTTAGTTGATTGCAAGTTCCTACTCCAAAGAAATTGTCGTGAGAGAGCATCAAATTCCCTCAGGACATCTATAAATAGGGAGATCCCAGATAACAAACTTCAGAAGAGTCACTCTTGCAACAGTAGAAAGCCAATGATGAGTCAAATTAGTGACCTTACTATGTAGCTTATCAAGCAAATTTTTCCAAGAAGACCTGGGCTACCTACCAACATCAAGAGGTATTCTGAGATAGACAAAGGGAAGAGACCCAATCTGAAACCTCAAAATATTAGTAATCTTCCATTGAATAGCTTGAGGAGTATTAAAAAAGAAGATAGATGAATTGTTCCCATTCACTTTCTAACTCAAATTACCAAGGTAAATATTCAAAGCCCACCTAAAAGAATCATCCTCTTGAAGGCGATCCCTCCCCATAAGAGAAGTGCCATCCACAAACTGAACATGAGAGAGTTGTGGAAGCCCATTTCCACAACACCAACCTTGGATCCTACCCTGGGATACCCACGACTTAAGAAATCTTCCTAGACCCTCAACCATAATAATAAACACATAAGGGGAGAGAGGATCTCCTTGACGAAGGCCCCTGGAAGCCCCAGAAAGCTCAAAGGTTTCCCCATTCATAATAATAGAAAAAGAAGAAGAGGTAACACAAATCATAGTCCAACTGACCCAATTTGGACTAAAACCAAAGCCTAAGACAATTCTCTGCAAAAAATGCCAGTTAACTCTATCGTAGGGTGATCCCACAAAGCTAGTTTACAATTTTTGGGAGATTCTAATTTTTGCTGAAATCACATATTTTTAGAAAATATAATGATTTAAGCCTTAAAAAGTTCCATTTAAATCATTCTAAGTGAAGAGAGTTTGATCAAACTACCTTAGATCAAAACCCCTTGGATAGAACCCCGCTAGTTTTAAACCATATCTATAACATAGTCTCCTTTACACCTATCAAAATGTTGATAAGAAACCACTTTTGATTTACCTTTTGGGGGATCAAATGAATTCATTTAAAATTTATTTTTTGTAAGTATGTAGTCCTTATTATAAGCTTCCTGAAAAGTATAATTTTAAATAAATTTAATTTTATTATTATATTTATTTTTTATTTCTTGTGAATGTAGGTTTTTCACCAAAAATCAAGCTCTTTGTTCTGCACATGTGGAAAAATAGATGATTATCAAAAGAAAAAATTGAAAAATATGAGTGCACCAAATATTGAAGTCCTTGATCCAAAAAAAAATTGAATTTCGATACATACAAAAAAAATTATGTGTTATACGGTCTTCCTATGCCTGAATTGTAATTGGTTTGACTTCGAAAATTGATTAAGGAAAAATTGTTTAATAAAACACTATGAAACCAATTGGAAGCACTAGATATCATAGCTACAAATCTAAATCTGAAAAAATTAGAATTTTATCCTTCATGGAAAAATTTAAGTTATGTGTTATACGATAAGCGTCACTCCTTAAAAATGGTGTTTATTGAAAAAATCTAGTTTTCGAAGGAGATGGAAAAAGAAGTGCAATACGATTCCAATTTGTGTTAAAAAAATATATATTTAGAATCTACACAAAAATACCACAAATCACTAGTTTGCATCATCTTCAAATTCCTCATGGTTTAGCCACTATAGGCACTCGAAAGTGGAGATTTAATTAGAAAAAATCAGTTCAGTGTCTAGTTTGGCCAAACATTGTAAACCAATATTGTGGGATCACCCCGTAAACTTTGGCCATATCCAACTTGATGAAATAGAATTTTCCTTAGAAGTCACCATAGAGTGAATGACTTCAGAGACAACCACCACACCATCCAGGATTTTTCTACCAGCCACAAAACCCCCTTGCTCCTTAGATATCATAGAAGGAAGACAAACTTTGAGCCTCTCTGCAATCAATTTAGAAATAATTTTGTACACCACATTATAAAGAGAAATAGGTCTAAATAATTCAAGCTAATATACACCTTTTTTAGGAATGAGAACCAAAAAAGTAGAGTTCAAGGCTTGAAGCATTTGCTTATTGTGAAAAGATTCTCGAGCAACCTCCAAAAAATCCAAACTTATAATATCCCAAAATTCTTGAAAAAATTCAACAAGAAAACTGTTTGGACCTAGAGTTTTACCTTTATTCACCCCAAAAACAACCTCTTCCAATTTAGGCAAAGAGATCAAGTGGATGAGGAAATTATTCATCTCCTTGGAGATTAGAGAGGGAATGCAAGCAAGGATCAAATTCTCCTCATCTTCAATAGGGGGTGAATCCTTAGGAAAAATAACAGAATAAAATTGTCTAGCCTCACGAGACAAAGCCTGCAAGGAAGATATGTGGATCCCATCCATGTTGATAAGAGAGGAGATAAAACTTCTATTGTGACGAGCCTACGCAGAATGATGGAAGAAAGTAGTATTCCTGTCCCCTTCCTGAAGCCAATCAATCAGACCCTTTTACTTCTAGAAAATATCCTCCTAGAGCTCCCACTCCTCCACTACTCTTGCAGCCTAGGAATCCACTTGACCTAAAGCATATGAGAAGCCAAAATCCTGAATTTGGCGAGTAATCACATGAAGGCATGCCTAAGAATTCATGTTCATAACCTTAAGGTTTTCACATCTTAGCATATTCCATCTCTCAAGGTGAAATTTTACATACTGAAGTTTCTTAACAAAGGTGTACATAGCAATACCATAAGTAGGGCTTCCATCATGACACCACTAGGCCATAAGATCATGCAAAGAAGGCTCTTGAAGCCACATAAGATGAAACATAAAAGGAGGATTATTTGGAACTGTAAAAGAGGTTACTGAAAGTTTAATTGGCCAATGGTCAGAACCGCTCCAATCAAGAATCTCAGAACTAGTAACCAATATACCTCCCACCAAAACATAGGATACAAGAAATCTATCTAGCCTTTCAGATATCGTTTCCTCTCCACTCTGTCTATTATTCCAATTGAAAACCCCATTGGAAGGCTTAACATCAGTTAAAGACAATGAATCTACATTCTCCCAAAAAAGATCAAAAGTAGGCCCAAGCCAAGGCATCCCACCTCTTTTCTCCTCCAAGCTCAACACATAATTAAAATCACCAGCTAAGACCTAAGGAAGATATGAAGCACATGATCTAACATACCTTATATGATCCCAAAGCTAGATGTTTCCATGAATATCAGTCGGGGCATAAACATTAGTAACCAAAATGGTCTCACCTGTTTCCAAAGTAGACGCAACCATGGAAATAGTAGAATGACTAGAAATCCACCAAAGTGGAGCAATCTTTCTTGGGTCCCAAAATAGAGCCAAACCCCCAAAGCTCCCATGCGAACCAATGCACTGACACTAACCAAAATACTAGATACAAGAAGCACATTGAAACATGAAATCAACTGAAAGTTTAGTCTCCTAAACACAAAATATGTTTGGAGAATGTACAACAACCAAATCATGAATAGCCTTTTGACGGGAGGTGTTATTCAACCCCTTACATTCCATGAGAGAAAAATCATGGAGGAGATGGAGAAAAGTGAGCATCAATGGGTTTAACAGACCTAGATTCCACAAAAAAATATCCAATATGTTGAATCTTCTCAAGATCCTTCTTGCGGCCACTTTTAGAAGAGTGCTCAGATGACCCCTTCATAAGCATGTGTTTTTGCACCCCAAGGCTAGATAAGACCCCTTGTTCATGCTAGAAACTAGCCCCTCCTTTGCCAAATTTTCCAAAACAATATCATCATCATCAGGTGCATAGGACCATTCAGAGACACTAGACTCCTATCCCTACCCCACATCACAACCCATACCAACAACACCAAAAGGAACATCTGACAAGGTTCCTTCCTCCAAGGTAGAAGTGTCCAACACCTCAAACTGATTAAAGTCCTCTTTAGTCTATCTGTCCTTCAATGATCTCTTCTAACCATGACCCTTAGCCTGAGGTTTAATAGGCACAAAGCCTTCTTTATCTGATGCACCTTCCATCAAGGAAGATTTCCCTTTATCCTCAACAACTTTTGGAGCCGAAGAAGGGGAAGAATTAGAAGGAGTGGCTTTATTAACCCTAGAACATTGCTTCTAAAGATTCCCATACTCATGACAAATCCAACAATGAAAATGAAGGGATTCATAATCAAGCTGTTGAACCCAAGACCAAGAACCAAGACAAATTTTTAGAGAATCTGGTAAGGGATATTTCAAATCTATCTCCACATAGATTCGAGCAAAATAAATCACCTTTTTTTCAAGGGTTTGTTGAGCAACTGTTGTAGGCTTGCCAAGAATTCATTTTATATTTGAATTACGACTAAAGTCATGATTGATAGGCTGATTGAAAAACATCTATAGCTTTCAAATGGTATCACATTTTTTGAATCCAAAACATACATCACATTCTATGCTTCACATACTATAGGATTAAAAGAAGAAAAAATGAATTTCATGAAGTTTTGACCAAGTTAAGGTGGTCAGACATACAAGTTTTTACATTTTTTAAAAGTTGTAATAAAAAATTCATAATTAATTATTTAATTGTAAAAAAATTACAAAAAAATATGCATCACATTGGGACATGAGTCCTCCACTTATATCTAAAATATTATAAAAATATATTATCATTTTATTGTGGTTAGGGCGGTCAAACAAACACATACTTCTTATTTTTTCCCTGAAATTTAAGTATCATTGCATTGAAATTTCAAAATTTCACCAAATAGATATGGACTCTTATGTTGGAGGGAAAGTATTGGAGTCAAAACTAGTGTCCTTTTGCATTCCAAGGAGTTATTCCAAACATTGGAGAAATTTGGAATGAAGGGTCATCTTTGGGATCCTTGTTTGCATTCCATAAGATCCACTAAAAGCTGACAGACATAAAATAATATTTGGGATCTAAAATAGAACAACTACATGACATAAGTGGAGGTTTCTACTTTTTTTTCACATGAGAGGGTGCGTTCACATTATTTATTCAAATATTGTCATCATACAATTAACATCCATATACATTTATATCATATAGGATAGAGAGCTTAGGCTCTGTCAAAGCATGTTATAAGGTTTGGTTTTCTTTAGTATATGAGGGACTTATAAAATCTATTATTTTTAGGATTGATTGAATGAAAGAGATAACTTTTAGCATGTTGTAAAAGTCTAAAAGATTATAGATTTTATTTTATTTGTTGCATAACATGAGCTCGACTGGTCTTTACTATTTGCTCCCAAGAATATAACCTAATTTCAATTCTCATGAGGTAAACTATGATGTGGAAATTATACAAGTATTGCATATCATGAGACCATGATTCCTTCAAGGCTTTTTTATTTAATTCATACACCTTGTCTAAGCCTCCACATTATGCATACAACTCTAAATTCTACCAAAAATCCTTTTCAAATAAGTTATAATGCTCTTAATCTATACAAGCAAAGAGGATGCTAGTAGAGATCACATTCAATTTTAAATTGTTTTCTAGGCTATTATAATTACTACATTTGGAAAAAAGCATCTATCCTTTATAATTAAATGGTATTCGAAACCTATATTTCAAAGCTCCCATTTCTAGCACATGTAGGAAGGATGTTGGAAAAGGGTGTGGAATTGGGATTTGCACTTGCCAACAACATTTGTTTGAAAGTTTTGATTTTTTAAAAAAGTATTGCTTTTACATATCTTGCAATAAATTCCCATGAAACCATATTTATTTGAATCGTTTTGAAGTAGTTTATGTGTTGTTTGTCTTTTCCTCATATTTTGAATGTGGAACGGGGTGTTGAAAAGCATAATAATTTTTCAAATTTGTGCATAGTTGCACACTTATAGATAAACTCATGAGATACTTTAAGGCACTGAAATATGCCACCTTTATAACTATACTTTATGGACATTTTATTAAATATGTTGAAGGGGATCATCTTCACACACTTAAAGGCCATATGTTGAGAAAAGAATGATCCATAATGTACATATTGGCTTTCATAACTCTTTACATTTGGGTGCAAGACAAGTTATTTTCTAGTCCATGAAAAGGACATAATCCATTGTAGAGATGGGCCTATTATCAACTTCTTGATTGCCTCAAGGTAAGTTGAAATGTTTATATTTCTATTTGTTGATTGCTCTTAAGTCTGATAACCAATAAGCTTATCAACGACACTAAGTTTTGAAGGTGATATTTTCTTAGTTCGTTATTTCTAGAGTTGTTCTAGCACTTGAGTGCATGACTAAAGTTTTCAATTTCCCTTCCAATTTATCTTTTCTTCAATTTTTTCTACTTTTAAGTTTCTTTGGTTTCTTTGATGTTGTCCCCAATTATCACAATTTGTTCTCCAATTCAAGAACAAAGGAAACAAGATTGGTCAATGATTCCTAGTCAAGCAATGATAAATAGGGGACATATTGCCTCAAAGAGTGTAAATGGGTTTCAAAATGAACACCAAAATAATATTGATATTAATATTGATTCTTTTTTTAATATTATTACAAAAATGAGCTTGTATGAGTGCCAAGTAACAATATAAAACTGATCATTCATAAAGTTCAGAGAGTCATAAATAAAGATACATAAACATTGTACACATATTTAAACACAAATTATTTTCATTGCAATTTCAAACAAGAACTATAGTAAAATCTATTACACATATTCAAACATGAATTATTTTCATTGAAATTTCAAACAAGAACTGTAATCAAATTTATTATTTTCAATAAAATTGAAAATTTTATCTTATTCATAAAAAATGTAGCTTGATGTTGCACTTTGTCACAATTTGTTGCCTATTTATTTACATGAATGAATGAATGAATATTAATAATAATATGTTTTTTAGGGAGAATTTGGAGAAAAAAATTGGAAGCAAATGAAAAAGAGGGAATGAAATTTATGAAATCATTTGACATTTTTCACAATAAATGGTTGCTACTTATTTTCAGCCCCCTTTTTTTCACTGCTTATTTTTAACTCCTAAATAGTAACTTCTCCACTAAAATAAGAAAAAATTCTAAATTATCCTTTTCCTCACAATTTTAAATTTCTATGTGAACACTTCAATTGCTTAAATTTAAATAGAAAAAAGAGTTAAACAGCTCCAAAAGAACATGGGTATAATATGCCATCAAAATAGCCATACATTGTTGAAGTTGAATCTTTGATCAAGAATTTAGTTTTTCATTATTTTTTAACAGATTTGAGCACCCATATATATATATTTTTTCATTATTTTTTAACAGATTAGAGCACCCATATATATATATGAGATAAAAAATAATCACTAGAAGCGATATGCCAACAAGATAGTCATCAATTGTTGAAGTTAGGATTCTTGCATCAAGAATTTGGTTTTTCTATTTTTCATTTTAGCAACATTCATCTACCCATATAAGATAAATATAAGAGGGAAAAATAATCTTTAGCTGCTTTAAAGAAGATTTTGCTATTCATGCATGCCTTCTTACGGCCACCCTTGATCACCGAAAATCATGCATGCCTTCTTGCCGCCACCCTTGATCACGTCGATCTCCAACTGCCTGTAAATATAGTTGAGTTTAACAACTAATGTGCAACAAAACTTTTGGAGACAAAAGCAGCTACAGACAAAGCACAAGATTGATCTTGCCAAATTTGGTATTTCAATCTTGCGTTAACTCATTTATGAAGAGCTATGAGCATTTTTTGAAAGTGAATAAATGTCATCTCTGTGTCTTTGTTTCAATCTCTTTTGCCCACCAATATTAGCTATGCAAAATGGTTTTGCATTAACCACTTTAATCCATGCCAAAACCTTTCCCCTTCACTTTTACTTCATTTGTTAACTTTTATTGAAACTTCGAGCATTTAAATAAAGATTAATGAGAAATAATATTTAGAAAATTTATATAAGAAATTTAAGAGTATATATTTTTTAATTTGAATCATACAATTAATGTCAAAAGCACTCTTGAATCTATAAATGAATGAATTAGAAGAAAAAAGTGGTGTATCATACAGTATTTGTATTTGTGAAGGTCATTGCACAATTCTGTTGTGTTAAGCTTCTTTGTTTTCATTTTACGTTTCTTTTATTGCATTTGAAACTGATTTATCTTTATTTAATATTAAGGACCTTGGGTATGTTGCCTGCTAAGTTAAAAGGTCAATTTAATTTGTGCATAATAATAACTAATAATATATTAGCATGCACATATCATTTTATACATTTTTAGAATATATATACCAGGCTTTCATAGTTCATGAAAATAAGTTAGACATTTTAGAAAAAAATATGATTTTAGTTTGAATACTCACATTCCATGATCTTAAACTAACTTTTAATTTAAATGTACTTTATTATTCTTTTATATAGAGAATCAACAACTATTATGACTTGTCTTATAATTTTATGTTAGTGTTTCAACAATCATTTCATCCAAACATACCATTTGAATGGGTCTCAAATCTATGACTACTTTTTGTGTTTTTCAATAGCTCAACTATCCAATCTAACTCTAGAGGTCAACATAGCACACTTGTTTTAATTGGTATGTTGGCAAAGGGGATGCAGGGGAATCATACATCTAACATCTTCTTTATTATTTCCTTCAACCCCCACCATGTAGGAGCCATTAAATTTTGAATTTTGATTTACTTTGTATTTTGAGACAACAAATACCTACCCACATTGTCATTTATGAGAAGAAGCAAGGAAAAATGGAGAGGAAGAGGTTTGAGTGAGAATTTTGAACCTAGAAGGGAATTGTTGGACATTAATGATAGACTTTATATGTTGCACCAGATTTTAGGTGGAATTTTGGTGAGGAAGTTTCCAAATTTTGGGATTTTAGAGAGGAAGAATAGAGGAGAGCATACCAAATAAAATAAATGCTTCAAAAGGGAGAAAATATGACCCAAAATGGACCCTTTAAAGTATGACTATCAAAATCAAAATACTAATTGTGAAGATGACAACTTGAAAAGAGAAAATTATTGATGTCACAAATATCTTAGTCGACATTATTGGATGGAATATGACAATTTAATAAAAATATTCTCTATATTTTCAAATATGTGATTAGTCTCCTAAGAAACCATCCGCTGCACTGAAAACCATCACTTGACTATTTAGAAATTGTTGGCATGTGGCAAAAATTTCTACTTGGAGGGTGGAGGTGGTTTCAATTGGTAAATAGTTATTTCAATTTTGGTAGGTTAGATATACAAACCTATAATTGGTGGTGGAGTGAGGGAAGGGGCAAGATAAAGTGACACCACTATAGGTGAATTAGAGAATTGTGCTATGGCCTTTTAGCTAGTCCTAGTGTCAATGGTGGTTGCTAGAGTCACTATCTAGCTATTAGTATCAAAAGTTTGTACCATGAGAAGGTGAGGAGGAAAACCCTTTAATTCATTCTTAAGAGTGTAATTACAAACAAGAGTATTTACATATCATTTGCACTTCTTAATGTATATAATTTTTGTACAAATATTTTTTTAAATGAGCTCAATTATCATTCAAAAAATCTTTAAATACACCTAACTTAAGTTGAATAAACTTAATCTAAATTAAAAAATTAAAAAGTAAAAAAAATAAAAAATATATTATAATTACATCTTCAATATACAAGTCAATAAATTAAGAAAGAGCAACAATACAATTAATTATAAATCTAAATGATGTTCATAGGAATTTTTTTTTTCAAAGACAAGACATTTAGAATCTAAATGTATTCTTCACACGAATAGCTGCCATATCTTCGTATCTTTGAAAATCAATACTATAATGATATGAATCAAACAAAACAAAAAAATAGATGGATGCCAATGCAGATGAGTTATGCTAATGCAGATGAGTTGTCCCTTCATCAATGGATGCCCAGCTGATGAGAGAAATTGCTTGTTAGATTTCAAAGGAGCTCTCGTCGATCCCACGGGTCACCTGTCATTGTGGCAGGGCTACAATTGTTGCGACTTCCATTCAGGCCATGTCATCAGCCTTTATCTCAAAACCCCCTTTGCTGGACCTTACTTGAACAATCCAAATAATCTTAGTGGGGCAATACATGTCGCTGTTTAATCCGCAGAATCTTAGCACCTGGATCTTGGATTCAATGATTTCAATGGTGCTTCTATATCTCCTCACTTGGCAAAACTCCAAAGCCTTACTTTCCTTAGTTTGGCATATGCTGGATTTGGAGGTGAGGTCCCTCTAGTTGGGGAATATTAAACCTTGCGTTACCTCAATCTCTCAGTAGGTCTTAATTTTCCCTTGAAGAGTAGGAGGTTTGCAGAATGGATACAAAATCTGAGAAGCTTGGAGTACCTGGAATGGCAAATGAATGGAGTAACGCCCTCAGCAGCCTGACTAATATTAGGGAGATTCACCTCTTTTTATTGTTGACTTTTAGGTACAATACCTTCTCTCCTAAACCTCACTCACTTGACCCATCTTCATCTTTCAATGAATTCTTTTTATTCTCCATGGCCAGCTTGGTTTCAACGGTTACATCCCTTCAAATTTTTTGCATCGTTCAAATTTTTAGTGTGATATCTTCTGTCGAATATCAGACTTCGCTGATTTAAAAAAAACATAGCATCTTAAGACCTCCTTTTTGTATCCTATCTTGATACACGTACCCAAGTCTTAAGTTATTTAACATTAATATATAATCATTTTATGCATTTGTATCTAAATTATAGATATAATTTATAATATTTAAACTTAAATAATAATAATAATAAATCTACTACCATATAGAATTAACTCTTATATGTTAAATCTATCCATTTTATACTAAGAGAAGAATAGCATTAAAGAAGAAGATTACATGCAACTTCATAGGAGTTAACATTAAAGAGGAGATCAATGTTCT
Organism: Sequoia sempervirens; assembly: GCA_007258455.2. NCBI lineage: Eukaryota > Viridiplantae > Streptophyta > Pinopsida > Cupressales > Cupressaceae > Sequoia > Sequoia sempervirens. The sequence goes on from VDFB02164284.1 coordinate 21,222, forward strand.
CAATGATGTCCCCTAAATCTACAATATGACAGTCAAAAAATAAAATAAAAATATATCTCAAGTATTCATACCAAGTACCTATGTATAAAAATGATGAGTATCCTACTATATTAGATCACCAAAATCTACATTTGGAACTAATTTAGAGTTTAAAGAAGTAGGATATGGAGATGATATCTTAATATAACTATATTTTTCATCCCTCTACTATATATCCACACAAGATGTATAAGTATGAATATAAAATATATTTTTTAATGATAGAGTAGAATAATTTAGTGTAAGCTAATGTGACTATCGTGAATAATATACTTTAGTTCATCATTTTACTTCTAAAAATAATCATCTTCCTTATTATTTATCTTCTCATATTAATTAAATTTGACTTGGCACGATTTAGAAGGGTTATGCAGACTATTCAAATGAAAAGGTGACAGAGTGAGAGACATAATTAGTTCCTCCAATATTACTCAATAATGAAACTAATAATTTAAGTAAATTTAGAATCACAAGATAACCCCCAAAATCATTTAATGTTGAGACCCATCAATAAATTATGATCTTGACAATTTATAGTTAGTGAGGTTATAGTTGTCACTTATCAAAATAATAAAGTGCTTATGATATTAGTACAATATAGATTAGCTCATACCAATGATAAATACATAAAAAATGTGTGCTTTCAAAACAATACACTAAAAAAGTTATTTTACAAGCCCAAATAAAGCCTTGAAAGTTAACAAAATAATAATTTCTTAGCAACACATATGAGTTCATTTGTAATTAATAAAAAGTATATACACCAAAATAAAACATATATACACCATTTTGTATCTTTTAAAAAATTATACAAAATAAAATAAATGCTCCAAAAGGGAGAAAATACAACCCAAAATGGACCCTTTAAAGTTTGACTATCAAAATAGAAATACTAATTATGAAGATGACAACTTGAAAAGAGAAGATTATTGATGTCATAGATATCTAAATAAACATTATTGGATGGAATAAGCCAATTTAATAAAATATTCTCTATATTTTCAAATATGTGATTAGCCTCCTAAGAAACCATCCATTGCAGTGAAAACCATCACTTGACTAAATAGAAATTGTTGACATGTGACACAAAATTGCTAGTTGGAGGATGGAGGTGGTTTCGGGATCTAAATAGTTATTTCAATTTTGGTAGGTTAGATGTAAAAACCTATAATTGGTGGTGGAATGAGGGAAGGGACAAGATAAAGTGGCACCATAGGTGAAGTAGAGAATTGTGCTATGGCCTTTAGCTAGTCCTAGTGTCAATGGTGGTGGCTAGAGTCACTATCTAGCTACTTAGATATTTTCTAGTGCTATTGTTTAGGGGGTGCTCATGACCCACACCACATGTTTCTCTCTCTATTATTTTGACACTTTCTCTATAGATTTACAAAGGGTATGACTAGTACCTTGTTGTAATAGAATTTTTTAAATCTAAGAAATATGTAATTATTATTATTAATTTATTTTGTACATAGCAATTTTTATGATTGAAACTTGTATCAAATATGAAAGATTTGTAAATGATACTCTCGATTATAATATCCATATGATTAACTACAAATTTTTTTCTCTAATGAACCTAAGAAAAGAGATTCAAATTTAATGAAATAGTTGTAGATTTCTAGGTTATTGTGCCTTTTGGACATTATAAAAGTAAAATTTATTTGAACCAAAATACTCTAAAAGATTATGTATCTAAATCAATCTAGCATTTAACTTCCAAATTCAAACCCTTGCATAGTTACCCTTCTCTATTTGATTTGGACAAAATAAAAGGAATTTTTTTATTATCAAATACTCTAAATTCAATGGCATGCTCATATTTTCTCCATCAAGATCCAAAATATAGGGACAATAAAAATCCATAAATAATAAACCCCTCAAATTTAGTATTTTTATCAAAAAAATGTATTCTTTAAGGCTACCATTTAATGCAAGAAATGAACACACTCAACTTCTCAAGAGCAACCAAGACCTGAAACCTAGATCTCTCAAAAAAATATTAAGAAGGAATCCAACAATCTCTTACACCATGATTTGATATAGAATGCTCTAATACCATGCAATATGTGGCTATTTATATAGCCACCTAGGATCAAGGTGCTTCAATGAAAGTATAGGAGAGACCCAATATAACATAATAATTATATTCTATCTAAGGATGCACATATATGATTATGATATATGTTACAATGAGAAACCCTTGTATATATAGGAAAGGGTGAAATGTAGAATAACTCATCAGATTATGACATGTTTCTTAATCTTATTATTTGAGACATAAAAATTAAAGTCCCTAAGAATTTCCCAAGTAAATTTAAGTAACAAAGTGTGAAAAATACCTAAGAGGGAAACCAATTAGGTAAATTAAAATTGAATTATGCCTCCACATGTAGCAAGATTTGCATTCATTTGAATAAAATAAAATCATATTCTAAGGTATACTTAATATGACGACATTCTTTCTTTATTTTCCATCTTATTAGTAAATTTTCTTCTCCATTTATGACTTATTTTTTTATAAAATTTACCAACTTTTTATGGTGTCAATTTTTAGCTATTGTTTCTTGTTCCTACCATATTTTCATCTATAAGTCCAAGAAATATACTCTCTTGGAGGGTTTTTATGATTTATTTCTCCATTGGTTCAATGAATAGGCACTTTGACACCCAATCAATATAAAGTTCCTTAACATATCTCATTCATGCACCATTTTTATTTTTATTTTTCCCCTTTCATTTTAGATGTTCATTTTCTATATCACTTTTGGAGGTTACTTTGTTTCTACCATTACTCCCACTACCCATTTGTAACATTATCTCTAACATTTTCATACACCACATTACAATCTTCCTAGGGTATTATGTTATTCATCAAAAAATGGTGTAGATCTAGATGTCATAGGTAAATCTATTGAACTAAACACATTGTGGAAATACAAATTTTTTTCCTACATTTTGATGAATGCCCTATGCCATTTCTAAGAATTTTACTAGACTACTTAACATCTCTAATAAATTGGAAATTAAAAAATGCTATTATTTTTAACGTCATTGTTAAAGAGTTAAGACTAAACAATTAATATCTGCTCCAATGATGAAACTAAATAGAAACAAATAATAAAATAAATTATAGATCCCTAGGGATTAGATGTATCACTACTCAGTGTCATATATAGTAATGAAACTAGATAGTTAAATAAACATGAGGAATATTATATTCATCTAGAACAATAAATACATTATTATGTATCTCTCATTGGCTTGTTAATTCTTTTAGTTTTTTTTCTCTCATTAAAAAATATAGTTCTAGGTAGGAAGTAGGTAATGGAAATAAATAAAACAAAGAAAATGATTCATTTTGATGTATAACTACTTAGTGTCATCTATAATAATGAAAATAGATAGTTAAATAAACACGAGGAATATTATATTCATAGAACAATAAATAAATTATTATGTATCTCTCATTGACTTATTGATTTGTTAATGCCTTTAGTTTTTTTCTCTCATTAAAAATATAATTCTAGGTAGGAAGTAGGTAATGGACATAAAATAAACCAAAGAAAAGGATTCATTTTGATGTATCACTACTCAGTGTCATCTATAATAATGAAACTAAATAATCAAATAAACATGAGGAATATTATGTTAATAGAACAATAAATAAATTCTTATGTATCTCTCATTGACTTGTTAATGCCTTTATTTTTTTTCTCACTCATTAAAAATATAATTTTAGGTAGGAAGTAGGTAATGGACATAAAATAAACCAAAGAAAAGGATTCATTTTGATGTATCGCTACTTAGTGTCATCTATAATAATGAAACTAAATAGTTAAATAAACATAAGGAATATTATATTAATAGAACAATAAATAAATTATTATGTATCTCTCATTGACTTGTTAATGCCTTTATTTTTTTTTCTCACTCATTAAAAATATAATTATAGGTAGGAAGTAGGTAATGGACATAAAATAAACCAAAGAAAGACATACAAAAATGAATTCTTTGAAGCACATAAAGATCACAAAATAAACTCAATTTGAATTAAGAACATATTAAAATGTATAAAAGAATAATTTAGAGTTTAAATTATATTTAGATGAACTAAAATTTAGCAAAAACTACCATAGTGGAAATAATGGGGTGAAAATTTTGGTCAATCCCACTTGATCTTGAAATGGTAGATATAAATCTTGTGCAATTAGTACAATAATCCAAATGATACATTTTGATTTTAAGGTGATTATGGTCTTAACAATAGTATGAATTTATAATGCTAATAAAAAATTAGTGCTCATACAAGTGTATCTACAATTGTGTTGAAAAATAGTTTAGTTAATTGAAACATATCTTTGAAATTCTAATTGATTCTTCAATAAAATGTGTATTCTACTATGGTGAAAATATGTTGATATAAAATATTTATAAATGTTAGGACAATGAATTAATATACCATTGGAATAATTTATTATAACTTCCTAGCAATTTGGGCCTCTTATTGTTTCATTCTATTCATTAAATCAAATGGGAAAATTCAAATTATTTGCTAATTAAAAAAAATTGTCATTGAAAAAATTGTTGATTAGCTGTCTAAAATATTCAATTAGTATTAAAAGTTTGCACCATGAGAAGATTAGGGAAAAAACCCTTTAGTGATTTCTTAAGAATGTAATTACAAATAAGAGTATTTACATACCATTTGCACTTCTTCCATTAAGAATAAGATAATATATATAAATTTTGTACAAATATTTTCTAAAATGATCGCAATTATCATCTAAAAAATATTTAAATATACTTCAATAAAATTACATTTTCAATTTACGAATCAACTTAACCAAAATCAAAAAATATATTATAATTACATCTTCAATAGACAAATCAATAAATTAAGAAAGAGTTGTTGGGTTAAACTAGCTCCTGGGTTAGAGTTAGTGGATTGACCATAAGTAGTTTTGAGCCCATGGTTTTGCATGTATGAAAGTCTATATAATGGCTTGGTGACTCCATTGTATGTGTGGTTGGTTGAAGCCTCCAGGCTCAGCCCGGTTGGGACTGTGGGTTAATATGAAGATCTTCATTGCTGTTTTTCCCTGGTTTGGGGTTTTCCAGGGTAAATCACTGTTTTGTGATTGTATTCTTTTTTTTATTCTTCATTTGGCTCCTAACAAGAGCAACAATAAAAATAATTATAAATCTAAATAAATAGATAGAAAAATAAAATAAAAAACACAACATTTATTATCTTCTAGTGTTATAAGTTATCATATCTTTGAAAATCTACACTGATAAAGATATGAATCAAACATAACAAAAAAATTAGTAAATAAATTAGTATTTTTAATAAATAAAAATAAGTTTTAAATAAAATAAAGTAAACAATATAATATATTAGTATTTTTATTAAGCCGTTTAATGTAAAGATTAAATATTTTAATATAAAATAAAATAATTTTTATAAAATAAAATAATTTTTTAATATAAAATAAAATAAAAATATTTTTTTAAATAAATGTCATTTTATAATATAAATAAAAATAATATTCTTTAATGAAAGAGTTGAAACATCAAAGAAAAATTCGGAGGAAAAACTTCTCATGGGGAAACATGCAGGTAGGCTGCAGAGGGGCTAAGTTAGATTGCATTAATGTAGAGGTGCAAATAGGCCCAAAATTCAATTTTTTTGGGCTTCTTAAATGTAGGTTAGGACCTTAACAAGAAAAATTATTTATGGGTATTTCAAACATGTCTTGTGGAAATTGTAAAGCGAACGGTGGTTAAAAAGGGGGTTTTTTTACCTCCGTCCCCTACATCTTCACTATTTCGCCTATACCCGTTCATTACAAATCCAAAAAAAAATTAAAAAATTGCCTATTACCAATTATCATTTCACCTATTTCAAGTTACGTTTGTATGGGGGCCCCATCAAAATATCACGTGCGTCCGTTAGGAGGTGGTCCCTTTACCATCAACCTCATCACATTAAAATGTTCTCCACGTGCCCCATATTCTTTCATCAAACCATGCATATGAGTTAACCACGTACTCCTTAAGCCTTCATCAAACCACATGTACGTGTTAACTTAACCACGGGTTGTTGGGAAGCGTTAAGCCCTAAAGTCTCCATCTCCCGTGGTTTCCTTTGAGAATGTTTGTCACTATGACCACGGTTTCCTCTCTCCTGCCACCGACTTTGGCTTAGCGACCATGGCGACGACCTTCGGCTGCAGGTAACGTCTCCACCTCTCTTCACCTACAAGATTGCTTGTTTAACAGTGGAATTTTGTTGGGTTCAACGGTGTTTGAGTGCATTTTGGCATCTTTTAAAATCATTTCTGTGTATGGCATGAAGGGTTTGACTGTAATCATTTTTATTTACATGTGACTGCTGACTGGTATAAAAATGAACCCTCGTGAATTATTTTGTCTACGTCATCAACCTTTTGACTGCTATGCCTTTTTTTGACATTATTCTATGAAGTAATCACATGAAATGTGATTTAAACAGGACATTGACAGAATTTTGACCAAGTATCATCATGAAATTTATTGGGTATATAATAAGATACTTAATCTTCAAAGATTTTTTCATTTAATCTTATATGGAGCTGCATAAAATGTCTCCACCTCTCTTCACCTGCAAGATTGCTTGTTTAACAGTGGAATTTTGTTGGGTTCGATGGTGTTTGAGTGCATTTTGGCATTTTTAAAACTCATTTCTCTATATGCCATTAAGGGTTTGATTGTAATCATTTATATTTACATGTGACTGGTGACTGGTAGACAAGTGAACCCTCGTGAATTATTATATGAAATTTAAACATTTAATCAAAACCCAAGTGAGTGCTACCAATTAATTTATATGGAGCTGCAGAAAACGTCTCCACCTCTCTTCACTTGCAAGATTGCTTTTTCAACAGTGGTTTTTCTGGGCATCGTCAATGTTTGAGCGCTATGATTTCGGTTGACATTATTCTAAAATCCCCTCTCACCGGTCTGGAAGCTCTCGACTTTCCTTAGACTGCTCGGTTGTCCATAAAATCATGAGTCACAAGCCCCATCATCCACAATATGAACCACTTCAAATGATGATTCTCCTTTGGTAGCACTCACTTGGGTTTCGATTAAATCTAGTCTAATTTGGTTAATGCTTGGAATTTAAAGTAAAATTGAAAATGCCAGTAGATCTATCCAGATTCATTATGGTAAGGGAACCAGCCTGCTGTTATGAAAGTACATGTAAAATACATTCTTAACAAGATACTTAGACTCAATACACAAAGAATTTGCCCCAAAATTAAAGGAATATTCATTTTTATGTGGCACATGCAGAGCCTTACAGTATTTCTCATTTACAATTCTGGATATTAAAAATGATTATTCTCATAGTTCAAGCAAAAATTTGGAACATACTATTCCCTTCAAAACCCTAGTGTGGGTAATCCAAACTAGCCAACTCCCATCATGATGTAGGAGATTTGCACTGAAACATGGGTATGTCATGCCCACAACTTCGATAAGTTAGAATAGAACATTAGTTAGTAGTTCAAAAATTTTGAAACATGTCTCCCCTAAAAACGAGAGCAGTCACATTTAATAGTTATGGTATTGTTTTAAATAGAAGTAAAAAGCGTTTTAGTTTTATTTCAAGGAAGAAGGTATATTGCTGTATGGTATTTTGCTGATAAATCTATCACAATTATATGAACAAAACAGTTGACGTTTTCCACACTGTCGATAAGTTGATTGATGAATGTTAAGCATCTAAAGGGATTGCTTATTCCAATTCAAAGTTCTTATATTTCCCAGGTTTCTCACTTGAATTGAGGCAGCAAAACTCCATCATTATCGTTAGTTCCCATTCTCTCTCTCAGCATAAGGAGAGATTTCCATAAAATTGAATTCAAGGGATATGTAGCATGCAGCTGAGTATACAATTTCGAGGACAATGAGAAAATAACTCTTATCTTCCTTGAGACCTTACACATATTCAAATTAGTGTTGAATGTACAATTCATCAAACAAATACTCCATCTACCACGACATAGGAAATAAAAAAGTGCTTATGCAGGTACCCCAACCCCTTCCAGAATTCCACTATCTATTATATCAATCTCTCCAAATCCCATCTAGAAACCCACATCTCCTAAATAGTAAAAATACTCCAAATTCTTCAATTACCCCAACAAGACCATCTCCAAACAAATGTTATTCAAACCCTAAATTTTATGAAAATGTTATAAAACCCCCAACATTCATCAATATCAAGGAACCCCCAACTAAATGTCACTAGCTAAGAATATTCAACGAACTGGAACACACACGACCTATTGTGATGGAGACACTAAAGACCCGAAGCACACATCACATATACAATAAATTTGGAATATGTACGCGTTGAGTACAGAATAGTTACAGACATGGGTAATGTGGTGTTTGATACTTGAGCACGTTTTATTGGTTGTAAGCTTGGAATATTATGATTTAGAATTATATATTATTATAATATAAAAATATCAATAAATATAAATATAAAAATATCAATAAACATCAGAACAGTCCACTTTATCCAAATATTTGTTTCTAATTTCATTTTGGATGGACCAACAATGACTCAGAGATCTAAACCCATGAATAGGATGAAAGGAACCTTATTCATATCCTTAAATTTTACACTGCAAATAAATAGTATTGTAAAATTCAACGCTGCACTAGAAAATCATTAAACATATTTAACAACTAGAAAATCATTAAACAAGGATCATATTTCAATTCACATATGCTCTACCACTAACTCATGAATTCTGGCCTCTTTTGTTTATGAGATGTTATCCTTTTCAACATATAATCCAGAGACAATCATCATTGCAGCAAAGCACCATACATATCCTGTCTTTTCCCAAGCAACTTTAGTCTCTGGCCAATATCCAAAGCTATTAGGTTCTTCTAACTTTCATTATTGTTGTTGGTAAATAAAGGATTTTGTTTTAGCTTATATCCAAGTATGAAATAAGCATTCGTTCTCCTCTAAGCTCAAGGTAGTTGCATAAGGATTTTCCCCCATAGGTGCTTTCTCTTTATTCAATGCAGACTTTTATTGTACCTTCCTTCCAAACCTTAGAATTATACAATCATGGCAACATGAATTACTATGTATATTACCAAACTCAATTTACAAAAAGAAAAATACTGATCAAAACATATTCCTAATCAAACTCTTCTTAAGGTTCTGGATAAAGTATGTTAACCTGTTTTGAGTCTTCACATTGACAATAGCTTGTTATACGATCATCCATGATTCTATTTTCGTGATATTTTATAAGCATAATGAGCAAAAATATCCTTATGGCATACATGATATTATTTAATGGAGAGAAAATTTTGGTCTTTTTGATGCATAACTGTATTATGCTATCTGTAGTTAAGAACTTAAAAGCAGTATTAACTTAATATCTGATATAGATATATATCTATCGAAGACTATATATATGTATAATCTTATATGGATAATAAAGGTGAAAATGACATGGACCTTAACATATGTAATATGATGGGTGGTATATATCTATATAAGATTGTACATATGTAATCTGATATATATATATATATATTATATATCAGATTATATATTTATATATATATATATATATATGTATAATCTTATATGGCTAATAATGGTGAAAATGAGGATGAAAAGCATGGGAGATGAAGACTTTAGGGCTTAAAGCTGCCCAACAACCTGCGGTTAAGTTAACACGTATGCATGGTTTGATGAAGGCTTAAGGGGTACGTGGTTAACTCATATGCATGGTTTGATGAAGGAATATGGGGCACATGGAGAACATTTTAATGTGATGAGGTTGATGGTAAAGGGACCACCTCCTAACGGACCCACGTGATATTTTGATGGGGCCCGCATACAAACATAACTTGAAATAGGTGAAATGATAATTGTTAATAGGCCTTTTTTCATTCAACACACCATTGTTTGGCAGGAAAATACAAATGTGAAAGTCAATCACCACAATTCAATGCATTCAATATACACATTCTAATGATTTTATAAGAGGCAATTTCCAGTGTCATTTTCACTACGAATTTGCATATGCTTTCATAGCATATCCTCTACAAAACTCAGGCATAGATGGCCACTGCAAAATGAAATGACAGATTGTTTCCCACAAAAAATTCAAATTTGAAACTCACCCACCACAATTCAATGCATTCAATTTACCCATTTGAATGATTTTTTAAGAGGGAATTCCCACGGTCATTTTCATTATGAATTCCCCCTGCTTTCATCGAATATCCTCTGCAGACTTCAGAGCTTACTAAGGCAACTTCTGCACATTCCTCTTAAAAGGGAGCTTATTCATGTTGGTACACCCAAAATAAGTAAATTCATGTTTTTATTTATCAGTATACTGGATTTACATTTATGTTGTCTATTTCATTGTTCAATATACTCTTTTATATTTATGTACTCAGTGTCTACATTATTTTCAAAGATACATTATTTTCCACTAATTTTATGAGTTTCAATAATTAGATTACATATTTGTATATACATATACATATACATGTACATGTATATGTATATACAAATATATATACACATGTATATGCATATGTATGTATGAATGTATATGTATACACATGTATATGTATATACATAGACATGTATATTTATATAGATATACATATATTTATTGAAAGTCGTGGCACGAAGTATTTGCACAATACACACTGTCAAATAAATTTGTGCAATGGTTGTCACTAAATATATGTATATTTATATAGATGTACATGTATATGCATATAGATATACATGTATACATATACATATATATGTATATATATGTCCATTCTATTGCACTCTGCCATATATGGTGCCATCATATGTAATACACACTATTATTTTCAGCTTCATACCAAGGATCAAAACATTGTGGATTTTAATGCTCCAATCAAAACTCTTATTGTTGTGCATGCAATATTGTAAGGATGATTTGATGTGGGAATGTTACAAGTACCGAGTACTACCCCCGTTTATTACAATTATTTTGTAGGCAAGCGGGAGCGTGGAGAGGTGAATCAAGCATGTACATTAAGAACATACCAACAAAGTTGTGTTTGTTAACACAACAAACTCTATAGGGACATTTTGCTCTGAATGCTTCATGATATGTTTACATTTTCTAGTATACACATGTTCATAAATAAATACTTTTCTTATCAGATGCTTATTTCATTGGAGGGATACATTTATTGGCATTGGTCTCTTAATGGTAGGAATGCAAGGACTTATCCGCAATCAATAGAAGACATTCAACATTAATGACAGGTTAAGTCTATGACTTTACTTTGGCAATGACCTAGTAATACTGAAAAATGTGTCTTTTTATATATATGGCTGAAAGTTAGATGAAATGAGCAATAGTATACAGTAATTATGAGATTAGTTAGTATTAGATTAATTATATGTCTGCATGTATATACATATATATATATATATTGATAGGTATATATGTACATA